>NW_021024623.1:1619207-1773390 GCF_004153795.1 Camellia sinensis
CTTGTACCTAGCACATCAACATTAACATTAGTATAAGGAAAAACATTAATGGTATAACACCCAAAATATTTAATTAATTTTAGCACCACGAATAAAAAATAAATTGTTACAACGCTGAACCTTTGGGCACTGGGTTTGGGTCATGATAGATAGGCTCCATAGTGATATATAACTTAGCAATGTTATAACCAGGAGTTGAGTCAATTATATCAAATATACCCTTGACACCATCGTCATCTTTGATCTCAAGTGTTGTATAGTAGACAACATGAGGGTAACTTCTAGATGGAAATTTGCATGTAATCAGGACATTCCCACCATTGTGGTCTATTTCTGTAGCATTGACTAATCAATTGTGGAGATCAATAAACGAAATATTTTGATTAACTCATACCCATTTTGACATTGATAAGAATCTTGCATGTTATCAATGAAGTCACATGTTTAGAACCTAATTTCATGTAATATAAAAGTATGTACTATTTGTTCACATGTTGAAAATCTAATTTCAAGGTTTGAGTCAGAACTAGGTCAGAATAACTACCATAAAGATTCAGTTTCACGCAAAGCTATTGATAAATAGTGTAATTTGAAATTGTCATAGTAAGTCATGGGTGAGAATTTCGCATGTTCAAAATCTAATTTCACAATGATTTTGCATGTTCAAAATGAGATTTAAACTAACATAAAAAATTCCCTATAAATTAAAATTACACATACATAATTTTTTTAATAGTTTTATATTGTTTTACAAAGAAATTAAATAATAAAAAAAAACTACTCCTGATTCGACGTTGATAAGAATATTGCATGTTACCAATGAAATTACATGTTGAGAATCTGATTTCAGTGTTTAAGTTAGAATTATGGTAGAATGGCTATCACAAAAATTTCATTTTACGTAATACAAATAGTGTGTACTATTTGTTCACATGTTGAGAATTTAATTTGAAGGTTTGAGTCAAAATTAAGTCAAAGTGACTACCATAAAGATTCAATTTCACGCAAAACTATTGATAAATAGTGTAATTTGAAATTGTTGTGGTAAGTCACACGTGAGAATTAAAATTGTATGTTCAAAATCCAATTTCACAATGATCTTGCATGTTCAAAATGAGATTTAAATTAACATAAAAAATTTCATATAAATAAAAATTACACACACACATGTATTTACATTTTTGTAGTTATTTTATAGAGAAATTAACTAATAAAATAAAAACCCTCATGATTTGACATTGATAAGAATTCAATCTGACCAATGAAATCACTTGTTGAGAATATGATTTCAGAGTTTGAGGTAGAACTAGTTCAAAATCACTATCATGAAGATTCAATTTCACACAAAGCTATTGCAAACAACATACTTTAAAATCACTAAAGCAAGTCACAAGTAACAATTGAAAAGCAACAAGTTAGCTTTGCAAATAGTGTACTTTAAAGTCGCTGGAGTAAGTCAAGGGATGTCGTGAATTGCATGTTGAAAATGTAATTTCACTTGAAATCATATGTTGAAAATGCAATTTCAAATGAAGTTATGTTTTAAACATGTGATTTCAAGTGAGTCACTTAATATTATCATTGCTACAACATAAAAATAATAAAAAGGAAAAATCACAGTACAATGGGACAAAAAAAAAGAAGCAAAAATATAGTTTTTTTTTTACCACCACTTACCCGCCACCACCACTCGCCATCCGCCACCCACCTGCCACCACCACCTACCACTCGCCACTACCACCACCACCACCACCCACCACCCTCCACTACCACCACCACCGCCGCCCACCACCCTCCACTACCACCACCACCGCCACCACCCACTCGCTACCACCCACCACCTGCCACCGTCACCCACCCACTCACCACCACCACCCGTCACCTACTCGCCATCACCCACCACCACCTGCCATTCGCCACCCACCTGCCACCACCACCCACTCGCTACCACCCACCACCGTCACCCATCCACCTACCCACCCACCACCACCACCCATCGTCACCACTTTCCACCGCCATCTTTCGCCGCCACTTGCCACTACTTGTCATTTCTCACTTTTTTTTATATTTTTTAATTTTTTTAAACATTTTGTTAATTACCAAACGCGTTTGCAGTTTATGTTTTTCTAAAAATAAACAAAAAATAAACAAAAACCAGTTTATAAAATTTTTGTAAATATAAACTGAAAACGTAAACGTTACCAAACACATAACAAGTAAGCATTGTCAAATAGTGGCCCGACACTACTGAATAATATTATTATATTCCTAAATTATAGGCACGCACAGTGTGTTAAATAAATTTTGATAATGAAAACAAGCTATTGTATGAGATGATATAATAAATGTAACTTTTTTTTGTTGTTGTTGAACTTATGTTATAAGATGTGTACTGTATGCATGTTATGATCAAACCATCAACATTAGTGTGTTTTTATGTAACGTTTGGACAAGATCGCATTGAGAAAAAGGCTATTGTTGTAATATCTATTCAATTAGAGAAATTATGCAAGTGTTATGCCTTGTGGCATATGCTATGCATAAGAGCAACTTAAATAGTACGAATATTTTTCTATTTTTGTTTTTTGGTATCTGTATAAATTTACTACATTATTGAATATTTATTATCAACAATAGTGTTGTATCTATAGAATTGCTTTCCCTTACAATCTCCTAATGAGGTGATAAGACAGAATACATATAAGGAGAGCTTGAAGAAATATTTGAACATAGATTTTCAAATTTTACTTGCCATGTTATTTAGAGAAATTATGTGATGAATCATTTTTCTATTATTAAGTAGATATAGTGGTTTTCTCTATATTTTTGTCGACTTGGTTTTAGAAAATAATTTATGTATATTACAAGACCGACGTTCACAAGATATTGTCAACATCATCATTGTTGATTTGGGGTATGCACTTGTATGCATTAAGTTAATTTAATCTAATTTTTTCCATTCTAATCTAATGTGTCAATCTATTGTACTGATATTAACCTTTCTAATTTGGTCTTAGCTGTGACTTTTTGCAGGAAGACAAATTGGCAAAGTTTGCCTCGTTCAGAAAGAAAATTTTGTTTATGAACTGGGCCAAGCTTGTGCTACTATTGGTATTGTGTCATTAGGAGTATGGATGTCTTCTCTACTTTCTGCATGAGTTTTCAAGCTTGACTTTGTAAATAAATCCTCACGGATTTCTAATATATTTTGTGTCTAGATATATTTTGTAATTGTACATATATCACATCTTATTGCATTGTTTTTTATTTTTAATTTTGTTTTCAAACTTAGTTTATTTATTATTTTAATAAACATCAATTATTAGTTCTTAATAATTGTTTATGACAGGTATTTTTTTCAACCATATAAAATTAACACAACTTTAAAAATAAAAAAAATAAAAATAAAGGCTATGGCGGCGTTTTTTGAACGTCACTATATCCCTACCCCAACGGTTAGATTTTTAAAATATATAAATGTCTTTGACGGCGTTTCCAAACGTCGCGAAATGTCATAGTGACGTCACAGTATAGTTATGGTAGGACATTTGGCGGCATTTTTAAAAATGCCGCCTATACTAATATAACAACGTTTTCGAAACGACATAAAGCTATAGCGACGGCCGCGTCGTCGGCGTTTGGTACTAAACGTCACAAAAATAATTAGCGACGTTTTTAGTACCTATAGCGGCGTTTTTAAAACGCCGCTAAAAGTCAATTTTCCAGGAGATGGAAGATCATGGAGAGACACATGGCAAGACAATAATAAAGATGGAAGAGTAGGGTAGTTACTAGGTAATTTTTTCCTACAAGTTTTTGTTTATAAATAGCCATTCATGGCTACATTGTAATCATCCACTCAAATCAAAGACATGATTTCTATTTTTCTCTTCATTTATATTTCTTACACTTTATTTTCAACACTTCATTTTCGAAGCATAGGAGTAAAGGTAAATTAATGATTATTTCGATTATTCACCCAATCATCTTTCTTCGTTACCTTTCTTCTTCTTTTAATTTTTCTTTTCTTTACACATGTCAATTTTGAAGTCATCTTCATTTAGGCAAAAGAACCATTAATGCAATCACTTGATAATTGACTTGAATTTAATTTGTACGGATTTTTCAATCCTTACTGGCACACTCGCATTTATGATATTTGCCTTCGTAGGAAAAATAAGCCAACAGTTTTTTGAAATGCTCAGTGGGACGTCAAGTGTAAGAAATGAAAAATGAATTGTATCCATTCCAAATAGCCTAGATGAAATAATCTGGCATAAACAAAAAAAAATTGGATCTTCAAGAAAAGATCCATGTTTTTGGTGAAACAAATTTTCATCCATTACAATATAATTTGATGTAAGAAAAAAGACAGCAATTAATTGGAGAAATTCATTAACTTGATATGAAAGTTTGCCAATAGAATGATGAGTTATTAACTTTCACTACCAAATCTTTAACCAAGGCTTTAATGGCTAGAATTGGTGAATTTTTTTTTATATTTTTTTCATGGTTGAAAGTGACAAAAGCAAAGAGTTGACTTCAGTAATGGTTCGGGGGATTGGAAAACCCATTGGTCAAGAGCCAACTTATGAAAGTAATTAACATGGCTAAAGTGCATGTTTTTGAGTCAAGCATGGTTAAAAATGATATTTCATATAAGGCTTAGGGGGTTGGAAAACCCATTCTTAGATAGTCAAACCATGGAAACAACATGCCTATGGAGGATTATCATAAGCCATTAATGGCTAAAATACCTATTAGGCCAAGAAATGATGAAACTTATGTGGCCGAAGAATATATTCTTAAGCCAAACATGTCTAAGGATGATGAACAACCCAATGTTCATGAGTCCAAATTTTTTGAGATTGTTCAAGATGTCAAGGTATATGAATTTTCAAAAACCCATTTATGTGATGACTTCTATTGTTCAAAACCTATTTGGATTTATGGATAACACCAAAATATAATTTTGGTGATGTGGCTAATAAAATTAACAAATTGTTCTTATGAGTTTGAAGCACTAAGAACATGGGGTGACCACTTGAAATGCATTAACTTGAGATAGGAAAGGCCTATGCATTTAAATCAGTAGTTGAGAATGGCTTATCTTTTCAAGTTGATGGCCAACTGTTTTTTTTTAAGGCACAAAATAATGATAGTATGTGTGCTTTGATTGTAGTCGAACGATTGCTCTTGCATTGAACCGACAAAATTGTGAACATTTGGTGGCTTATATGGACATAGTCATTTTAGGCTACAAATTTCAATCTTGAATTTTCCCACACAGGATGTGTTGACCTTTCATTCACTATTTTGGTCAGCATATAATTAGGTTCACTTATTTTATACACTTTCGAAACTTTAAAGGTTGCGGTTATTTTATCTTTGAAGCACTTGACTAGTTGATGGTTCTGTGAATATACGCAACAACAAATTCTAGACCACCAATTTTGGTTTAGAGATGTACCTCATAGTTTACTGAATTTTTCTTCGAAAATGTGCTTCGAAGAAGAAATGTGTTCCTAGAATACCTCCTAGAAAAAGTAGTTAAGTGGTAGCTTTAATAGCTCCAAAATGTTGCCAAGAAGTTTCAAAGTATAACTAAGCAGAGGCCTTAACATTTTCTTTTTTGTGTTAAATATGCTAGTAAGATTCGAAGCATTCCAGAGTGGTTTCAGAACATTCCAAGGTGGCTTCGAAGTAGCTTCAAAAGGACTTCTATATGTGCTTCTTCGTAATAAGCATGATAGTAAACTCTAATACTTTTCCAAAAGAGATTCGAAGCATTCCGAAAAGACTTCAAAAGGCTTTAATCTATGCGTTGGTGCCATTAGAATATGTTGAAGTAAACATGTGTTTAAAAGAACCACTTTTATGGTCATTATTGGTTTATAAAGAGAGGAATTTTGGTTATGGTAATTAATAAATGCCCAGCTGAATTTATTCTTATCCAGTTCTTCAAATGGTGGATTTGGTCTTTCGAAGTATTGTTGTGAGCACCTTTGGATGATATTTTGGTTCTCTGTCAACATCTTCGACCTTCAAAGGGTGGTTTTCCTCATCAATTAGCACCCTCGAAGCAAAGAGTTCCTAACTTGGTCTATAATGAATTTGTGAGTGTATGATGTTATTTGGGGTTGCATGCAAACATGAAGTTCCATAACGTATGATGCATTGCATCCATGAAGAACACATGATACCTTTGAAAAACCCACATTCGAAGCTCTATAAGTCTCCCTTGAAGCTCCTATTAAATTGTGTGGTGACACTTTCGAAGTAAAGTTTGTTACTCTAGCATCATCCTTGACCTTCAAAGGGAGGCTTTGGTCCCTTGAAACTTTGTTATAAGTATTTTCGAAAGATGACCTTCATCCTATGTCAATGTCTCCAACCTTCAAAGGGTAGTTTTGCTCTTTCGAGGTTTTGCTGCAAGACCTTCGAATAATGAATTTGGTCATTTATAAAAGGGTGATTTTGATCCTCTAAAACACATTCAAAGCTTGTTACTAGTCCATAATGTTAATAGTTAGCATGTGTAACAGCTTATTAAGGTGAATCATGTTTGGATATTGGTTTTGCCTTGAAAATATGAGGTTATGAATGATTCTAAGTGCGAGCAACATTAACCTACTTCAAAAGGATCCAAATTTTCTAGGTGATTGAAGTATGAGTAAAATAAAATTATTTTATTTGTTTTGAAGGATTGATGTTGATTCGAAGCACATATATAATATCCCTTCAAGCCACATATATAGAATTCGAGATATGTAGCCATAATTTAATACTCATTCGAAGCACTTTATTGATGCTATTATATTATTTAATATCCCTTCAAGCCATATATATAGAATTCGAGACATGTAGCCATAATTTAATACTCATTCGAAGCACTTTTATTGATGCTATTTTATTATTCGAAGCACTTTGTTGATGTTATTTGAAGTACTTTGTTACTCAGATTAGTCCTATGCTTGGTTCAACCCTTCAAAATTCAAGTAAACTTCATTTTTAAAGACTGCAGGGGGTAATGTTGGCACCATAAACATGCAAATTTTATTATTAGTTATTATTTATATAATTGCAGGACACGTGTGTAACAACCCTCGTCACTGATTACTGATTAGCCGCTGATTACTGCTAAACTAAGACTGATTAGATTGGTAATCGAACTGACTGAATCCAGAACTGACTGACTGACTGTATCTGTTTAAAAGCATTGTCTATCTGTTTGACTGCCAAATTATCTGTTTATGTCATATGCATTAAACTACAAATTGAAGGCCTGATCGGCGGCCGAATCTGAAATTGATTGATGTTTGTGACCATTGGAATTTATATGATTTTTTTGGCATATTTATCTAAAATGTGATTTAGTATGACTAAATTAGATTAAATAGTGGTCAATTACAAGAGTTGGACTTATTTACTATTCTACCACTTAGTGGCCCACTATATGGACCATCTTTGAATCATATTACACTTCATTCAAAACATTTCCTCAGCTCATTTTGAGAGCATAACCGAACTAGAGAGAGAGAGAGAGAGAGAGAGAGAGAGGAGATAACTTGATTTCATTGTGAATTGGCTTAGAGAACTGGAAGATTTGAAGTGTAGATTGCCTATTTGAGCTTCATTTCTTGAACTACAAGACCTAAGGTAGTGTAATTACCCTCTTGTTATGAATTGAGCTTGTTCTTGCATGATTCATGTCAAAAGTAGTGATTTGAGTATAGAACTAGCTTAAGTTGTTGAAATGAAGCTTAATTGTTACATGCATATTTATATCGCTAAGTTTTGAGGTTGTAGTTCATAATTCCTCACATGCATGTTCATGTCTTGAGAGTAGATCATGAATTCATCATGTTTTTGGAAGTTTAGACTCATTTGAACTTACTTTGGAGCTTTGAAGTTGATTAAAGCCATGCATGTCACATTTGAGTTGTTGTTCTTGAAACTTGGTTTGAAATCATGTTTAATTGAACTACCTTTGGGCTTTGATTTCTCAAATTGATCTTTGAAACATGTTATACTATGAGTTTTGAAGTGTTTTCCAGAAAATTAGCCCAAAAGGATCGAATTTGATGCATTGGAACTTGATTTGAGCATTGGAGTTCAAATCTGGATTTTCCAGATTTTGGTCTCCCGCTCGAGCGGGGAAAGTGGCGCTCGAGCGGGGAATTCGAGCTCCCAGCATCTTGCACTGTTTTACAGTCCGCTCGAGCGGAGTAATGTACGCTCGAGCGGAGACCTTTGTCAGCATGTCCGCTCGAGCGGGGAAATCCACGCTCGAGCGGGACCTCTGACTTTCTGAAAATGTTTTCTGAGTGCATCTTTGCATCCTCTTCCCATTCATCCCATTCTAGGCGTTCTTAGGCCTAGTTTAAGACATCTTGTTGAGGATATAGAGGTAGAACACGCCGAGAAATTAGGGGTTAAGTTATTATCTTTCCCAACTGTGTAGCTTAGTGTGTGTTCAATCTGTTAACTGTGTAGGGTTGGCGACTGGGGAGACATGCTCTAGCTTACTATAGCCCAGAACTCTGTGAGTAACATTTGTGTAAAGATATGTTCAAACTGATTATCTTCTGAACAATTTAACTGAACTGTTTCTGAACGGTATTGTTAACTGAATGAATGAATGAATGTATGACATATATTCTGAACTGTATTGTGGCATCCTTAGCAACTACTGCTTACTGTTACTGTTACAGAGATCTCTGTCGGTTCCCATGTTGGAACCACTACTGTTTATTGATATGATGGCCATCATTCACTGTTTGGTCTATTAAGACCCGGTCTATTAAGACCTACTGCACTGTTTAGCTACTGGATGTACCACATATGGCTGTTATAATCTGTGAAACTTGGAGCAAAGTGCTGCACGGAACTAAGTGCTACAGAGTGAGCCACCTCTAGAATCTGTGCGAGACACCTCTTGAGTCCATAAGAACTGTACTGCTACTGTACTGTTACTATATCGTTATTGTTACTGCTACTGTACTGACACTGCTACTAGTACTGCTAACGGATGTGCCACGTACGATTACTATGATTTCTAAATGACTGTTACGGCATCAAATATGAGCCACAAACTGACTGACCGATATACTGAATCAATGGACTGTTTTAAATATTGAAAAGACATTCATCCTAAACCTCTTTACATATTATGTTATTCACTGGGCTTTAGCTCACTGCTCATATATATATGTAGGTGTTCAGGCACCGGACCGCTACTAGGAGCGTCAGGCTAGCTTTTGTTTTGTCAGCCAACCACTGTGCCTCACCGTGAGGTTTCAGGCCGTTCAAGCTTCGGCTTTGGGGTGTTTTAATATTCCTCGTCTGTCTCTGTAACTGTTTTGTTTATTGTATAGACTGTATAGACTATTACTGTACTGTTTAATAGGGATTAGATCCCTGTTCTGAATGATTGTACTTGTATGTGTAGACTGTCACAGCTCATTGGACATTGTTTATTTACTGTATTGGCTTCCGCCAGGCCCTGTACTCTGTTTTACTGGATTACTGTTAGGCAGACCTTCGGTAATCTCGGATTACTGGCCGGTTACGGTGCTAAACCCATAGGGCCGGGTTTGGGTCATGACAACGTGACACTCTCCTACTCACTTGGAGATTATAAGAGGTTACAAAGTGCGAAAAAACTATGTGGAAAAGATGATGGAAAAGTGGAAGAACATGGAGCATGAAGTGAAGAAGTTAAGAGATCATAGAGTATGAAATGGAGGAGATGGAAGATCATGGAGAGACACATGACAAGACAATAATAAAGATGGAAGAATAGGATAGTTACTAGGTAGTTTTTTTCCTACAAGCTTTTGCCTATAAATAGCCATTCGGTTTTTTGATCAACAAAAATAAAAACTTGTATTGATGGAACAATGGGAAGATACATCAAAGTTCAAACAACAATACAAGCAAAAAAGAAAAGAGCAGCCAAAAATCTGATTGGCACGAAGAGGTTCAAACATGAAATGAGCTAGCAGCCTTGATCAGCCTCTTTGGAGAGATTCCAAACAGCAAAATAGAGGAGGCAAACCTAAGATAACAATAAAAAAAAAAAAAACAAAGGATATAGGAAAATTAGAGAAACAACAAGAAAGAACAGCACAAAAAGGAGCAGACCATTCAACCAAGATAACCTGCAATCTGAGTCTGGCAAGTGAGCAACTCAGTCATTGATGCCATCCTTAATCTTGATTTTAACTTGGTCTAAAATATCGCCGAAAAGTTAATTAAGTTAATGAGTTTCTCCTAATTTGATTGCGCATCGTTCAACATAATGATTTCTCAAATTCCAAACGGATCACATAACGACAAATGGTAATACCTCCCAAACCATTTTTTGTTTTTTAATCTTCTGTACTTCCAACTTTGCCACCAATCAATGAGTCTCTTAATTGAGTTTGGAACCACCTATTCCATCCCCTACCATCTTATAATTGTAGACCACACTTGCCAAACTTTCATACACTAGAGTAGCACATGTTCAGATGTCTCAATCTATTCCCCACAGAATCGACATAGTCCCATCTCTTGTGTGCTAATGATCCCTAACCTTTTCAACATGTCTGCTGATTTTATTTTGCCACACTACGCCAGCTACCCAAAAAATTTTACTCTATGGGGAGCAACATTTCTCCAAACAACATTAAGCTCTTTTTACTTTTCATCCTAGGGAAATCTCTTAATGTTTGTAAAGGGATGCGATTGAGAAAATACCACTAGATTCGGCTGACCATGTTATGGAATCCGAACGTCTCTCCCCAATTGCTGCAGCTTCAACTATCATCAGCTGCAATCTGTTATGCTCATCGTCCTCCCATTAAAAAGTCCTCTCATGAACATCGTATTCCTATCGAACTCGAAGTTATCACGTACATCTGCTACATTACCTTCCTTATTCAAGCAAAGTTGATACAGTCTTGGGAAAAGATTATGTCGCTCACCCGAATATAAAAATTAAGTAAATAATTACATAATAATAATTTCACAATCTCAAATATTTTGATGGTGAATCCTAAAGTGCAAATTAAATATTATTGGAGGATCTTTTAATTAATTTTAAAACCTAAAATAAATTTATGGTGAAAGTCTTTAATTTGGAGGTAAGTTTTTTTATTAAAAAATAGGGGACAAGTTAGTGAGTATATTTTGATATAATAATAGTTATATTTTATTTAAATTAATGGTGAGAGGAAAAAAAATAATATAAAACAAAAGATAATTATTTAGAGTTTTGTTTTATATATATATATAACAACCCTAGGGTTCCTAATCAACACTATAGCAGCAGAAGTAGTAGAAACGTGAGAGAGGAAGAGAGAGCAAGAGATAGAAAAGAGAGAGGGAGAGAAAGCACCCTTGTGTCTCAACAACTCTCTAAGGTATTAATCAATCTATTCTTGTTCTATTATACTATGTTGTTTACATAGTTATGGTGCTTGTGGGTGTTGTGAGTTGGTGGAAGAAAAAGGAATGGATTGGCTGATTGGGATAATATTCTAGAAGTTTTAATTGAATTCATAATGTTGCTCCTAAGAATATTAATCTGCCAACAAACTTTAGAAATCATGAAACCATATCAAACGAATGAATTTTGAATTGAAATTTTTACAGTAGATCAATTACATATTGAATTGCATATCTAAATTTTTCCATAATTTTTGGGAGTCAAAATCCATATAAACTGATGCGTTCAAATCTGTCCAGAAAACTTTAAACAGTAAATTCGTGAGTGTCGTTCTCTTTGGGTATAAAGTGATGACTCTTTGGGTAAAAACGTACAAAAACATACAAAACTATATGCATTCAAATTATCAAAATTATACTCTGGCTACTAGGGAACAAATCCGGGTTGGGCCGTGATGACTTTAGTGCTCAGCGATTGTAAGGAAAAGACCTAGGTTAAGCTAGGTGACCTTCAATCGGATCGTCTTAGAGAAAAGGCCCAGGTTGCCACCCTGAGGATGACTCTTAGTTCGGTATTGGATCCAACGGGGCTTATAGCCTTCAGAACTGTGTGGCATATTATTTGTTTTTTTATTGGTACCCAGAAAATTATTGGTGTTCATTTTGTAATCTGTTTTAAATGGAAAATGTCATTTATCATGTTTTTGAGAGACATGAGTATTTTAACTGTTGAACTGTGGAACCTTCTTTTTGAAACAGATTGTCTTTACCAAACTGTATGCCAATCTAGTTTCTGTGATATATATCTTATTTTGGAATTGATCCCTGTTTTCAAAACTGTATATATTATCCATGTTGCTACTCAGTGAGCTATCAGCTGACTTAGTTGTTTATCACTTTCAGGTGTTAGAAGGACTTAGAGTGGACTCATGACGTAGCGGAGACTCAATTGGATGGATCTCTAGGACATTCATTATTTTGTTTTGGCTTGTTATGTCGGTTTTGTGCAAACATTGTGGTGGGATTTTATTTAGAATTATTTTATTTTATGGGCGATTTGTGTTCCATTTAGTATATATTTTTGAAAGTTGGTTATGGCTGGTTTTGTCATTTATACTTGTGACTTGTCACTGGTGGGTTTTGATTTATTTATTTCTGGGCTATCGTCACATTTATTCTTTGTGATTTTGGATTCATGTTTAGGCTTACGTGTGCCTTGGGCTGAGTTCCTGTGGGCCACGACCAGTCATGCCCAGATTTGGGGTGTGACATCCTAACCCACTCATCTTTCTAAAAGTACATCCTTCTACCAGCACCCAAACATAAGTAAATATTTTCTATGAATAATCCAAAAATCAGAGGGCTCTTATCATGTAACATCAAAATATCCTTCCAAATTCTTAAGGTATGTGACTCTGAAGTAAAAAAATGGAACCAACATAGACCGTCCATTCCATAAATCTCATAAATCAAACTCCTCCATAAGCTCTCTCTTTTCTTTCCCTCCCGAACCTCCACCACCACTTCAAATGAAAGCATCATTCATCACTCTAATGTTTCTAAGGCCTAACCCTCCAAACTCCTTCCCTTTAGTCATCTTCTCCCACTTTACCAAATGTAGCTTCTTCTCAACATCGTTGTCTCGCCACAAAAAACCACTCCGAATTTTATCAATTTCTGCCACCAGCATCCTGCAAATCAAAAAATAATAAATTGGCAAAGCACTTAGCATAGATTTGACAAATGTGAGTCTGCTCCTGAATGACAAGAACTTTCTTTTCCATGAAGCCAACTTAGATTTAAGTTTTTGCAACACTGGTTGCCAAGTCTTTTTCAGCCTAGGATTTGCCTCCAAAGGGAGGCCTCGATATTTCACTGGGAATTTATAAGCTTTGCAATTCGAAACTAAAGAAAAATCATCCAAAAGACTATCATCCACCCTAACTCCTTCCCCTATACTCGTATGAAAGTTGATCTTTAATCCCGAAATAAGCTTAAAGCAACGCAATAGCCTCTTGATGTTTATAACCTTGCCCCAATCAGCTTGATAGAAGATGATGGTATCGTCCGCAAATTGAAGATTGGTTAGATTCATCCCATTATTCCCAATCTCCGCTCCTTTGATTAAACCTAGGTTTTTTTGCTCTCTTGAACATCAAATTAAGAACTTCAGCCCTGATAATGAAAAGAAATGGCAACAAAGGGTCACCTTGCCTTAACTCTTTATCTGGTATAAAATCTTTAGTCAGAGAACCATTAACTAATACAGAAATAGAGGTTGCAGTCACGCATTCTTTTATCCACCCAATCCATTTTTCCTTGAATCCAAACCTTTCCATAGAAGCAAACAGAAAGTTCTAATTTAAACTATCGTAAGCCTTCTTGAAATCCAACTTTTGCACCAAACCTTTCCCTCTTCTCGCCTTCCAATAGTTAATAACTTTATGAGGACCCCATCTTGAATATTTTTTCCCCCACAAAGGCTATTTGAACCTCATTAATAATGGAGGGTAGGGCTTTTTTAATTCTATAGGCCAATACCTTCATAAGGATCTTATAAAGGCTACTCATAAGACTAATAGGACTAAAATCTGGAAGTGTCACTGGTTCATCTTTCTTTAGAATAAGCACAATAAACATGGAGTTCAGCGCCCTCAATAATTTCCCTTTTTCATGAAATGTAGAAAAAAATTGCACAATAGCCTTCTTCATAATCCGCCAACATTTCTTTAGGCAATAAAAATTAGGGCAAAATTCACTTTACCTCCCTATGGTATAGCCTTTGAGCACTTTACCTCCCTATTTTTTTAAAATATGCAAATGCCTCTGTACGACCCAAACCCGCCCTTATAGGTTTAGCGTCGTAACCGGCCAATAATCTTGGGGTTACCAAAGGCTTCTGAACAAATCATCACATAATAAGGGCAGCAGAAGCAGATATATAAAACGTATATAGTCCATAGAGCTGTGCAGACATACATGGGACAAAAATTTTAAACTTATAACTCACATACATGACGTTATATTAACAAAGTCTTACGTCACCATCACATGTACACAAAGTCAAACTGGGACTTAGCCCAAGAACGAACATACCAAAACTTGTCCAAACCAAATAAAGAAAGTAGAAAACTTATACATAATTTGCAAACTTAACCATTTAACTTCTTGACACAGAATAGATCTTCAGGCTGCCACTACTGAGCTTGGTCACGCGCTGTAGACACCCCATTTTTGACCATCCTTAAGACTTGGGCGTTACTGATGGTTTAGTTAGTGATGCAGGCTATGCAGAGCAAAGTTCGATTTCTTCGGCAAGAGGAGAGTCAAATCCCAACCTTACACCCCATTTTGGACCAAAGCTATTTTGAATGGTTTTTAGACCTTAAAACCCTCTCTTTCAAAACATTTTTGAAATAAAGTTTCTAGGATGTTTCGAGGCTCGCATTTTGTCAAATGTTGCCTTTTCGGTAAACCGAGCAAGGACAAAGTGGAAATGAATGAAAGAGAGTTGAAATCTTTGAAAAATCTTTCAAAACACCTTGTTTAGGGGTTTGGAGTTGAAGAAAAGAGGAGAAGAGGGAAGAAACCTAGCTGCGGAAGAAGTTGGGTATGAATCGCTAAGAGAGAGTCGAATGGTCCTCGCTAAATCAGGCTTATCTGTCTATGCACTTGGATTTAAGCTATGAGGCCACCACCGTTGGAAAACTTACTTCCGGGGCTTCATTTTTCACTTAAGAATCTCCTAAAGCCGAGTCCGGATGGAGAAGATATGATTGGTTGAAGTTGGGCATCATTCCGGTTGGACCGAAATTGAGAAACCTTCACTAAAAGAGATATATCTCTTAGCACACATGTAATTTTGAGGTGAGGCTTCCAAATTTGGAAAGGAGACTTCCGGGGCTACAGTTTAGGCTCAAGAATGACCTGAAAATGAGTCCAAATGAAGGAGTTAGGCTTTCTTCAAGTCAGGGACCATGATTGATTTTTGCCATCGGCCTCTATGGAAGTGCATAGGCCACAATTGGAGCTCAACAGCTATAGGTCGGCCAAAAGTGAACCTTATCGGCCACAAATGTTGGCCGATCGGCCAAAAATATCTAGAAAGCCCATAATTGGAAGATATTTCTCCTCCAGCTGTTTCCAGCTTGTGCCAAGATTTAATCTGTCAGATTTTTTATTTCAGATTTTTTTTATTATTTTAGATTTTTTTAATCTGTCAAATCTTTTTATTTCAGATTATTTTTGTATCAGATTTTTTTTTTATAGAGGTTTAATCTGTCAGATTTTTTTAAAGAGGTTTAATTGTTAAGTAAAGATGTTTAATATTTTAGATTTTTTATTTTTATCTTAAATGTATTATTATTACTAACTAAATTAGAATTACAATATTTGTTAATTGAAAACTGTTATCGTAGATAATTGAAAGTTATAATGGCGCACGGAGGTAGTTCTAGTGGAAAACTTCCAAGTGATGATATTGGTTGGAAATTTAGAATTCCACTAGAAAATAATAGGCATAAAATTAGGTGTAAATTTTGTGGAAAAGAGCTAAATGGTAGTATAATTAGGTTGAAGCAACATTTGGCCCATATGAAAGGTCAAGTCGCACCTTGTGCTAATATCAGTGGTGAAGTTCAAACACTAATGATGGATCATTTGAATAATTATAAGGGCAAAAAGATTGACAAAAGGAAGATGAATGAGGAATTGACAAAAAAAAAAAAAGTGCCCAATATTTCCACATCAATTTTATATCAAAAGTTTAATATATATGCCAAATAAAATGTTGAGACTAAAATAAATATATATCATTTAGTTGAAAATGAGTCAAAAAAGTGCCCTTACATATCAAAATTTTGATTAAAATGTGATAAATTAAGGCTAAAAGAGTCAAAAAATGCATAAAATTGAGTTTTAGATGGATTGCTAATGATTTTTGAAATTTCACAGCCGCGACGCCCGATACCCGATACGTACCGGCCGATACTACCGATACCGATACTCCGCGATCGATACCGTTACGTTACCCGATACCGCGATTTAGAACTATGATTAGTCCGGATGAATTAATAGTCTAATCTCATGAAATAATCCCTCAAAACAAATGCACTCCAAAGGAATCCCAAACATTTCTCATCTTGAATTGCCCAGAAAAAGAAAAAAAAAACATAGTAAAATAGGCATGACATAAGTAACTACATTTTATTTTTTTCTTTTTTTTGGATTCAAAAGAAAGATTACAAAACACAGCAACAACAGACCAAAACAGAGGGCTAACCAAGCATAAGCCCTTTCACAAGATGCTCCAACTATGTCTGCAACAAGCAGACTAGTGACATAAGTAACTACGACCAAGCTGGCTAGGATAGAATTATAGGTGGGTTCATGGAAGCAAATTGAAGGAACTCCTGATCACGTTCAAGGACCGCCATTTCACGCTCATCCAAGATCAACCAAGCTTCAATTTTATCATCCAATCCAACTTCAATCAAACAAATATTATTCTTATGGATGGAATCGACTCTAGCCCCAACAGAACTAATCCACGTGGGATTTCCCCACCCAAAATCAACTTCATTGAAACCCAATTTGCACCAACTGCTAAACATGTATGGGTTTAGATTTTTTTTACTCTCACATACTTCTCTTAATTCCTGAACAAAATTACTTAATATTTCATCACCCCCCTCATCTCCTCGCTGTAGCTTTGGCAGAATATTATCTCTTGTTTTCTCTATTGCATCTCTCAGTAAGCCCACCAAGCCATTCAATGACATGATCTCTTCATCTTCAGCGACTGCATCACAATGTGCAACTACTTTCCACAAAAGATTCCCAACAGAATATTTTGATGACGACGTTACCAATATTCGTCGCTTCAAGTCCATTTGTTGATTCAATATGGAAGGTTGTTGCATACCCCAAACCACTCTTGATGCAGCCATAGCATGTTTCCAAATGAAGGCTGATGTTACTTCGACACGAGTTGGGTTAGGCACCCTTCCACTAGTCGCTTTAGCTTTGAGAGTGGATATAGCCTCAGAGTCGAACACAAATCTCTGCATGATACCCTTTCCCTCCCTAAGCAACATCCTTTCAGAAAAAAGTTGAGAGACTATCAGGCAAAGGTTGTTTCGAAGAGAAGATTGAGGCCCCTGGGTACATTAATATTGCTTCTGATGTTGCTACTGTCGATGAGGATGCTGATGTTGTTGGTGTAAGACTATGGCTGCTTCTTGATATTCCTGATCTTGCAATGGAATTGGATGCCCAACATTTAAGGAAGGTACCCAAGGTTGCTCCATCTATGATCTTGTGCATAAAGAGTCCTGAGATCACAAACCCACCACAAGCAAATATGTTGAGTTGACTAGCAACTTGAGCTACCTTATCGCGTGGATCAACGAAAACATAATAAGGAAGAAGTCGCTGTAAAGAAAGAAGATCGGGTGGTTGTGCAGTAAGCAGCTCGGCCATGTCACAGTTGACACGGGTCGTTGAGAACAAGATGCCCTCATCGTTGCAGTCGATGGAGAGGCCGTCGTCTTTGACTCTTCCGGCAAGAGGGTAGAAGAGAGTCAGTGTTTCCGAGAGCGAGTCTTTGAGTTGATTAATCAGTTTCTCATTGATGTTGAAATTTGCATCCCTCTTGGGATAGTATAAGATGATTGGCACATGAGCTAGGCCACCATTTTGGTCTAGGACACAGAGTCTCAAGGTTTGTAGGTGAGGAGGTGTTGATGAAGACGGTTTAATAATTTCTTTGGAAATGAGTTTAACTTCCATCTTCACAGCTAGGTCTGGTTTTTGTTAATTTGCAACAAGACTTTGTGTTGTGACTATTCCAAGGTTGGTTGGTTGTAATTTCCCCTTATGCAAATTTCAGTAACAATTAGAAAAAGTGATTGGGTTCCAAAAAGAAAAAAGAAAAGTTAATGTCAGGCCCAAGATTGAGGACAGGTGGGACTCTAGTTTCAGTAATAATTTCATATAGTTTTCTGCACAGCTTTCATTATTAGGCCTCGTTTGGAAATAAACTAATTTAGTAATTTTTTAATTATTTGGTTAAAATATGAGTTAAAAAAACTAGTATATTTGGGATGACTTTTTGACTTTTTACTAAAAGATGAGCAAAAAACAGAGAGAAAAGAGAATTTTTGATTTTTTGGTATGAGTTGTTAACTTTTTGGCTTTTTCTAATAACTTTTTGACTTTTTGGCTAAACCGACCTATTGCCAAACAATGCCTTAATGACTCAGAATTGCTCCAACTTTTTTAGTTTGTTTGGTTATATGTTTTGGAAATAGTTTTGGAGTATGAGAGTTTGGAATAATTTGATATTTTTTTTGTAGTTGAGTAGATGTGTTTGAGAGAAAAAGTGATTGAGAAGAAGAGATGAGAGATTAAGTGATTGATTGATATATAGGTGATAGAAAGTGATTTTGAATTTTTTTTTTTTCAAAATCACTAAGGCTTCGTTTGGGAAGTGGGTCGATTTTTTGATTTTTTTGGCTATTTTAACCTGGGGCTAAAAAGTTTGGTTTGGGAAGGGCTTTTGGCTTTTTTTGGTTTTTTTGTGAGAGAAGGAATGTAATGATTACGGGTTGAATGTGATGTTTTGTCTTATTGGGCTAAAAAGCCTATTTTGTTTTTCGTGAATATTTTAGCAAAAAAAGCTCCAAACCTCTCTTCCCAAATGGAGCCTAAACCAAATAAAATTTTAGAATTTTTTTTCCAAAATTTACTTTTCAAAAACAAACCAAACAAGGCTTAGTGTCTAAACAATATACAAAGGCTTCGTTTGGGAAGTGAGTTGATTTTTGATTTTTTGAATTTTTTGATTATTTTAGTCTGGGTCTAAAAAACTTAATTTGGAAAGAGTTTTTAGCTTTTTTGATTTTTTTTTGACTTTTTTGTGAGAAAAAGAATATAATGATTATGGGTTGAATGTGATGTTTTGTCTTATTAAGCTAAAAAACCTATTTTATTTTTTATGACTATTTTAACCAAAAAAAAAAAATTTCTCAAACCCAACTTCCCAAACATTGGCAAAATATCATTGAGTCAAAAAGGTGGATCTTGTATATTTAAAAAATAATTATCTCATGCAAAATAGTAGGCTTTATTATTCTATACTAATTAAAAAGTAAGTATTGCTTACACAATTTTTTTGACATATACTTCGGCTTGGTTTGGTATTTTTAAAAAAGATAAAAAGTCAAATAATTACTAAAAATGTTAAAAAATTATCATTATTTACCAAAATAAAAATTATTTTTATACAAAAATATGTACAACTCACTCTGACGTGAGTTGCCTTACCTGGCTTTGGTAAGAACAAACTACACAGGTGGAGGCAAGCTTAAAGACGATGCTGTTCGGCCTGTGGGGGCTCATCACGAATTTCATTTTAATAATCTGAACCGTTTAATATGTAAAACTTGTTGAGTACTAGATGCTTGTAAAAAATTGCGTTGATTGGATATCGATAATTACATGACCAAATCGGGTTTGTATAAAAAAAATGGATGGTGTTATAGTTAACGGTTGACAAAAAACTAATCCGATCAGATAGCTATCGATATCCGATCAACGTACCTTTTTACAAATATATAATACTCGACGAGTTCTATACATTGAATGGTTCCGATTACCAAAACAAGACCCGTGGTGGGCCTCCACGGGCCAAACATCACTGTCCAATTCAATACCCAAAAAGGAAGCAAGCATATCTTATTCAGACCCTCTGCCCACTACTTTGCCACCATACAGTCTATTCTTCTCTCCTTTCTCCAATACATTAAATTATATAATTTTTTTAATACATATTTGTTTATAAAAAGTCAAAAAATTATCTCAAACAATCATTTTTTTTTCAACTTTTTAATCCAAAAACTAAAAAATACACTTATTTAAGACATTCCAAACAACTTCTTATAACTTATCCATAAAATTTTTAAAGTGACATTTTTGTAACAACAATGATTCATCCCACTAAAAACATCACCACTAATAGCACTAATGCATTAAAAAAGTAAAAAAAAAAAAAAAAAAACACAACTCCAAGACCAAAACATCACATCATTAATGACGGGACCCACTGCCACCTAATTAGTGGGAGCACTAATTAGTGCTCCCAAGCATTTTTCTTTTTGTAATTCTTTTGTACCTCGTGGACGCCACGTGGCCAAGAGCCGGAGCCAATGGCTGCCAATATGTCCACGTTAGAGCAGTGGAATACTATACTCTACTTTTAACGCATTTCAAAATCAAACCCCATAAAGGATTGATTCGTTTTGAAATATTATTCTATATTATTTATTGAAAGATAAATGTCAGTAATCAGTTCTATTCAGAAAGAAACTTATAACAATAAAATTGAAGTGCCACACCAACTTATCCAATAAATAAATAAATAATCATATTCCCATGTTTTAGCAATTTTATTTATTTATTTATTTTAGGTATCACGTTATGTGTATTTGCATCATATTCCCATGTTTTTGCAATTATTTGTAGCTCTTTGATCTGCAATTTTTCCGTTGAAAATGAAGAAAATTATATTGACATTTCTCCATATTTCAAATAAAATATAGTAATTTTCGTAATTTTGATATAATTATATTGAGCTCATTTAAGATTTTAATTCATATAACACTTTAAAATAATTTGTTAACTATATAGATAATAAAAAAATGATGCTGTCACTTTTTTACACAAAATATATATTTTACGTATTTTTTACATGAAAATATATATTTTACGTTATTTATCTTTATATTTTCACACTTTGCATTAATTTCAATTCATTTAACATTACCAAAATGAAAGTTAGTATAATTATGGCATGAGCCTCGTTGGGGGGATATATTTTACGTATTTTTTACATGAAAATATATATTTTACATTATTTATCTTTATATTTTCACACTTTGCATTAATTTCAGTTCATTTAACATTACCAAAATGAAAGTTAGTATAATTATGGCATGAGCCTCGTTTGGGGGGTGTGTTTGTGTGTGTGTGTGTGGTGGTGTGGTGGACTTTACTCCTACATACCCCCAATAAACCAATAAATCTATTCAGTCACAAGGCATGAGCCTCGTGGTTGTCATGGTTTTCTTCTCGTGGTTGTGAGTTAAAGTGTCGGGGTTTTTTCCAAGAGAAAACACATTTTTGTAAGGGCTTTTTTTTGGGACTTTACTCCTACCTACCAACCCAATTTATATATATAAACCAATAAATCTATTCAGTCACAAGGCATGAGCCTCGTGGTTGTCATGGTTTTCTCCTCGTGATTGTGAGTTAAAGTGTCGGGGTTGCAGTTTGGACGATTTGAAATTAAAATTAGTAATTAAATAGCGGATTACTAAATTGTGATTTAAATAATTTTGAGTTGATTGATAAATTAAAAAATATTTTAATCAATTATCAAGTCTTTGTATAATATATGATATTAATTTACATAGTATTTATATATATAACACAAACTAATTTTACATAACATTATATATATATATTACTAATTTATAATAAATTTTATATCTTAAATCTCTCTCACTCATTTTTACTTTAATATTTTATTATAAATTAAAAAATATATGTGTTAACTATAGCAGAGCGAAACAATTTCGAAGACGAATTATAAATTTTAAAGTTGAAATCGTTGTTAGTGGATAGAGTGGTACGAATTAATACAGATCGATGTGATTTTAGCGGATTGAACGATATTTTACACGACCTTAGCTGTGAATACATCTCTCATTATCGTATTAATTATTAGGGTACTTCTGTCATTATCAACAGAAAATATTATAGTTTATTCATTATCTCATTATAAGTGTCATTTATTCATTCAGTCTCTTATTGTTAATTGGACAAACTTTTAACATGAAATTTTTGAATAATAGGATAATTGCTACACTATTAGGTTTGCTTAAAATATGATTTATCTCTTGTAATTTTAAAAATTACATCTCGCTTCTTAAAATTTTTAATTTCCTCATAAATAACGAATTTTATTAATAAATTATCAAATCGACTAACAATTTTTAATGATGTTAAAAATTTATTTCAATTAATAATTTAAGTTATTTTATTAATGTAGAGGAGAGCAGTTAAGAATTTCATTTTTAAATTACTTCTGTTAAATAATTTTTTTTGAGAAGGTGATATTTACAAGTTTTCACACCACAAAGGACAATGCACACTTTAAGCAAACTTCAAGATGTATTTGTAATTTACCCTAATTAATAATAAGGGTAAATAAATACAGTTAGCTTCATATTTTTTTTGGGTACATAATTAGACTAATCTCTATTTTAATAAGATTAAAATGATCAAAATTAATGTAAATAGTAGGTAGATATAAATTGTTTCTTGTGATTCTAAAAATTACAAATACTTTATTATCAGAATTTTTTATTTAATAAAATTAAAAGAAAAAATACTTCTGTCATTATCAACAAAAAATATTATAGTTTATTCATTATCTCATTATAAGTGTCATTTATTCATTCAGTCTCTTATTATTAATTGGACAAACTTTTAACATGAAATTTTTGAATAATAGGATAATTGCTACACTATTAGGTTTGCTTAAAATATGATTTATCTCTTGTAATTTTAAAAATTACATCTCGCTCCTTAAAATTTTTAATTTCCTCATAAATAACGAATTTTATTAATAAATTATCAAATCGACTAACAATTTTTAATGATGTTAAAAATTTATTTCAATTAATAATTTAAGTTATTTTATTAATGTAGAGGAGAGCAGCTAGGAATTTCATTTTTAAATTACTTCTGTTAAATAATTTTTTTTGAGAAGGTGATATTTACAAGTTTTCACACCACAAAGGACAATGCACACTTTAAGCAAACTTCAAGATGTATTTGTAATTTACCCTAATTAATAATAAGGGTAAATAAATACAGTTAGCTTCATATTTTTTTTGGGTACATAATTAGACTAATCTCTATTTTAATAAGATTAAAATGATCAAAATTAATGTAAATAGTAGGTAGATATAAATTGTTTCTTGTGATTCTAAAAATTACAAATACTTTATTATCAGAATTTTTTATTTAATAAAATTAAAAGAAAAAATGAAATTCATAACCACTTTTCTATACAATGATAAAAATATATAAATTATTAATTGAAATATATTTATAATATCATTAAAAAGAATTAATTGAATTGATAATTTATTAATAAAAAAAAAATCATTTGTTATGCAATTAAAAAGTTAAAAGAATGAAATCTAAGTTTTAAAATTACAAAGAACAATTTGTATTTTAAATAATTTTTAGAAGATATATCTACAATTTACTCTTTTCAAGACCCACGCCACCCTCAACCCCCAGTAGATCAAATCGAACCCTTCTCAATTCACTACCCTCAACCCCCTGTAGATCAAATCGAACCCTTCTCAATTCATGATCTGTACTTATTTCAAATGATTTATTGAATTATAGTTATTTTAATTTTATCATTGAATTTTTAATAGTGTCACTACAACAAAATGTACCTTTGGCGATCAAAATTGGCGACAAAAAAAATTTAGTCGCCAAAAGTTATGGAATTGGCGACTAAAATATTTTTAGTTGGCAAAAGTAAAATATTTAGCTACTAATTTTTTTAGAGGGGGTATATTGGTTATTGGCGATAGAAAAAAATTTAGTCGCTAAAAATGCTAGAATTGGCGACAAAAATATAATTTTGATCGCCATATATTGAGTTTTGGCTACTGAAACCATTTAGTCGCCAACTAAAAAATAAAAAATAAAAAATTATTTTTTACCTTTGGCGACCAAAAAGTCTATTTTCAGCGACAAAAAATAAATTTGGTCGCCGTATATTGAGTTTTGGCTACTAAAACCATTTAGTCGCCGAATAAAAAATAAAAAATTATTTTTTACCTTTGGCGACCAAAATTTTGGTCGCCAAAAGTCTATTTTCAGGGACAATATAAATTTAGTCACCGTATATTGAGTTTTGACTACTAAAACCATTTAGTCACCGAATGGAAAATAAAAAATTATTTTTTACCTTTGGCAACCAAAATTTTGGTAGCCCAAAGTTTGTTTTCAGCGACAAAAAGAATTTTTGTTGCCAAAGAACTAAAATGTTTTGGAGTGAGACATTTCAAATATTTTGGAGGGATTTATAAATTACTTTCAGCGACTAAAAAATTTTAGTCGCCAATAACCATTTATATAAAATATCTCATGCTCTCACCAAACCAAACCAAACCCAACCCAAACCCAACCCAACCCTGAACAAAACTAATGCCTCTCTTTCTCTCTCTCCAGCGTCCTCCCTCTTCCTCATCTCCCCTCCATCATTTAACGCCGCTCCTTCTCGCATTCGCTGACAACCAGATCACCGATTCACCTCCTTGTTGGTCACCGTCGCCTGAGATCCTCTCTCTCCCTCTCGGCTCTATTTTTCTGTCTCTCTTTCTTTCACTATTCACTCACAAAAACCCACAGAGCTTCACATACACGCAAACACATGGGTTTTCCAAATAGTCAGAAGGTATGATTTCTAATGCATAAGAGCATCTCCAACGGTTGAACAAAATTTTCACCAAATTTGAGTAAAAAAAAGCCAATTTTCTCATTCTGATACTAACAGCTCCAACCGTTCACTGTAGCGTGCATCAAACAGAGAGGGTTGTCCGGGGAGTCGACCGGTAAGAGCAAATTTGAAGTTTTTGCCTTTATTTCTGTTGCTTCAAAAAAATGCTAAGGTGGTCGACCGGGTGGTCAACCCCCTAGTGTAAGATTTTCACAAATTTCTGCTTTAAAGCGGTTATCCGATGGGACATCCGGCCAGACGTCTGGCCGGACGTCCAGTGGGTCAAACTCAACGGCTATGCACAATGAATTGGTGAAAGGGGCAAGCCGTCCTCAGTTTGGTGAAACGTTTGATGTTTTCTCAATTTGATACTGTTTTGGTGTAACCGTTGGAGCACAAAAAGCACATTCTTTTCATCAAATTTGAATTTGATGTTGGAGTTTGTGAACGATTGGAGATGGATTAATACTCTATTGGGTCATTCACTTTTTGCTCTAATTCAAGCTTTCCATTAATGGGTTCCATCCCATTCTTCGTGCGATTGCTGGTGTGGGTGTGCTTGCGGTTACAACAAGCTCTAGCTGATCGTGTTCGGAAATAAGTATGGTTCTGGGGGAGGCTAATAGGAGGACAGTCGACAATTAGTTTCCAATTGCGTGGGATGGGTATTATTTTTTTCCAAGTGTTATTGTTCTATTTCTGCTTCTTTTACAATTGAACTTGGAGGATATAATATATTTTTTTGAAGGACCACTTTGAAGTCGTAAAATAGTTTGTGTTTGATTCATATTAAAAATGATAATGGCCTAACATTTTGTTTGGCTCAAAACATTGGTCATGGTGTTTTATATTTTTTTGGGGGAATGTTGGTGAAATTGAATAACTTTGTCCATGTAGCCATTGTTGGTTTTTAATCTATGTAGCTACTTTCCTTTCTGCTATCAACTTGAACACATGATTTCACTATCTCGCCTGTTAACTATTTGGTAAATTGCATGAACTTTCAAAGCCATTGTCTTTTCATTTTCCCTTAAATTTCCTGTTCTATTTTCACACTATATATATATATATATATATTCCTGGAAACTAATATAGTGTGTTTAATGAGCTCCACCTTTTACTGCAAATATGATGTGAATAGTCATTAATATGCCTATTGCTTTTGTTTTTGCAGGCACGCATTGAATGTCCAAATATTCCTTAAGATGCATAGATCAGATTATGCGGAAAAACAGTTGAGGATCATGCAATAGATTGATGAGGACCATACAGTAACTCAACTTGGAAATGCATGGCTAAACTTGGCCGTGGTACATACCCATTCTCAATTTCTAAAGTCAAATAAGGAATTGTTGATTTTTATGTTCAAATATATTGGTATGTAAATCAGGGTGGATCCAAGATACAGGAAGCATATCTCATTTTCCAAGATTTATCAGATTATCAGTTTGATCCTGAATGGAAAGGCCGTGTGCTGCATGCATATGGGAAATTTTGATGAAGCTGAGTCACTATTACTTGAAGCACTAAACAAGGTAAGTTTAAAATTGCCTTCGTACCTACATGTCATTTGCAGTGATTGGGACGAAACATCAAATTGTTATTGACATTTGCTAAATATACTTGATTGCATTCATAACATTCAATGTTCAAGAAATTGAATTGACCAAATTGATTCTAGATTACTAATTATTCCCCTCTCTATAGTAGTCCAATTATTTCATTGATATCGGCTGAAGTGATCCCATATTTGCCCACAATTACTACACAATGCCTTTCAGAATCCCAATTTTGTCACCGTATTTTAGACTTGCACTGGGGAGGCTTGCACATATTTGTGAATGGTCTTCCAAAACTCATGATCTGAACTCCAATCATCAGGGTTTGATCTTTTTACGTGTTGATCTATGATACTTCCTTAACACGAGGGCCACAGTTTGACTTGCTTTAGGGGGAATTTTGAGTTTCCCTGCAACCATCTTGTTAAATTAAGTGACTTTGAATGCCTAATATGATTCTGACTAGTTAAGCCATTCAAACAAACCCAGGAAGTTTAAATGGTTGTCCTGTGAATTGATCTAGTGGGTATAACCATGATGATCGGTGTGCAACTATGATCAGATAATTTCTTGTACCAATAGTAAAAGACAAAACATGCCATTTGGTGGAAATATTGGTTTATTTTAGTGTGTTTTGTTTTCATGTTGATAAAAGTGAAGCCTAGTATATTTCTATGGGATTATATAGTCCTACTATATTTCTATGGGAATTGCATGCCCATGAAAATCCATATATAGTTATTACAATTTATTACAACAGAACTCCTTTCCTGGAAAATTGTGAATTGCCACTACAGGAATTACAGGTTTTGACGACGTTTCTTTAACGACGTTTTATGAAACGCCACATTTTATACTATTTAATGGCATTTTTTAACCGTCGTTTTTGTTCAATATTAAAACGGCACTGTTTAACTATTTGAAGGCGTTGAAAAACGTCTTCGAATGCCCTCTCTCTAGCGAGCTGGTAAATACACTCGTTCACTCATCAGGAGGATGCCCTAACATTTTACTCACTGATCAGTCTATCGTTCGCTCTCTCTCTCTCTCTCTCTCTCTCTCTCTCTCTAAACAGATGCCCTAATCTCTTCCAGCAGAAATCAAAGGATCGGTTTCGATTTTGATTTCGAAGTTCCTTACGCCTTCTCTGATTTCGATTTCATCTGAATCTCTGATTTCGATTTCGATTTCGAAGCTCCACCGCCACCACCATCTACACCGACGAGGTAGGTGAGTTCTCTCTCTCTCTCTCTCTCTCGCAACCCTCTCTAAACGCTTATCATTCGCAGAGATTCAGATCGGTCTCAATGATTTCATCTCAGAGCGATTTCGATTTCGAAGATCCAAAATACCATCTGCACCATCGTCTACTAAGGTGAGCTCCATCGTCTCTCTGTCTCTCTTTGAAACTCTTCATTTCGAAGCCTATTTCAGTGTTGTAATGAAAACATCTCTCTCAATTAATCTCTAAACACTTATCATTCGCAGAGATTCAGATCGGTCTTAGTGATTTCATCTCAGAGCGATTTCGATTTCGATTTCGAAGCTCCACCTCCACCACCATCTGCACCATCGTCTACTAAGGTGAGCTCCATCGTCTCTCTGTCTCTTTGAAACTTTTCATTTCGAAGCCTATTTTAGTGCTGTAATGAAAACATCTCTCTCAATTCATCTCTAAACACTTATCATTCGCAGTGATTCAGATCGGTCTTAGTGATTTCATCTCAGAGCGATTTCGATTTCGATTTCGAAGATCCAAAACACCATTTGCACCGTTGTCTACTAAGGTGAGCTCCATCGTCTCTCTGTCTCTCTCTGAAACTCTTCATTTCGAAGCCTATTTCAGTTCTGTAATGGAAACATCTCTCTCAATTCATTATTATGATCTTCAATAATAATGAATCGTGATGAAGGAATTTGGTGACAAGAGTCAATGGCTATTGAGAACAACATTTCAAAAGGCAAAAGGCCTTTGTGATATTGGTAGAAGCTTTTAGAATTTTAGATGTTTAAGTGATAGGGAATATCATAATCAACCGTTTCCTGCCAGAATGTAGCTTTTCAAAGAATGATATGTTTTGGAGTACAATAGTAGAAGTGCTTCTTTATTTCATGCAAGTACTTGGACTGTCTTTACCATCATAAATTTATTTACCTGTTCATCACTCCTTAATTACTGTGAACACTTTTAATCACTTCTTAATTGATGTGAAAGCTTTTGATCACTTCTTAATTGTTGTGAACGCTTTTAATCACTTCCAAAGAAAATACAGATCATTTGAATTTGTTGGGTTAATTATTTATCATATATGGCTTAGTAGCTTCAACATCTGTTATCTGTCCAGGGCCGTGAATCATTCGTTTCATATGAAAGTCTTGAGCAGCTTCACCGTTTCTTGTTTGTTCTTGGTGTTACCCATGTATCATATAGCTTTTTTGCCATTGCCTTTGCCATGATCAAAGTCAGTGTTTCTTCTTCAAAATGTATCATCTTTCTGTATCTTTGGAACTTTTCTTCTCAAGAGAGCCCTAAGATTTTTCTTCTTGTACATGCAGATTTATAGCTGGAGAACATGGGAAAATCAAGCGAAGTCGATGGCTCCGCAGGAACTAAAAGGTGCGAAAAGTTTTATAGGGGTGATTTTGTTCTTCTCCTTTTTGAAGTACCCTTTATCTTTTAAGAGTTTAGTTCAGATGTTCTTCATTAGAAAATTTCTATCATGCCATATTGAAATTTTAATCTAGGTTCCCCGCAATCTGCCTCAAACCACACAAAAATGAGGCGACTATCAACTTTCATTTTTCACCACACATCCCATCCATGGAGCCAGCATAGAGTTCTTGCTTAGGTGGTAATGCACCTTTTTAAATTATTGTGTCTTTGCGATGTTAAAATGTGTCATTTTTGTTGTTGTTGTTATTTATCTATTCAATTGGGAAATGAATTTGCTGGTATACTACTAAACATCCTAAAAATGTGAAAATGCAGCTCAAGTAATGATTAGCTGAGGGTCTTACTTGAACATGCTTCCAGTTGCTTTGGGGTGGTAAAATGAATATGAAGCCTAAGAGAAGTTGTAGCTGCTGAAAGACGACCTAGGGCATTCAATATGAAAGGATAAAAAGGGCTTCTTGTTGTAAATATGATCATATTTCTTGAGAAGGAAAAGTAAATGCATTTTGTTAGGTACTGATGGTCACAAATGGTTTAGATGATTAGATAAGAAAGATTAGTGTACCATGCGGATAAAATCATCAAAAAATAATTAGGATATGGTTTGTGGTTCCCTTGAACTTGAATGGCTCCATAGGCTTGTTAGATAAAATTTAAATAAAGAATTTTATCTTCTTGAATAGAACCCTAGGGGAAAGTAGGTAAATTCTCCACAATTTCTAATGTGTATGTACTTTCCCGTTTTCTTGGAATTACAGAATTCAATATCCATGTGGAGTAAATAGTTACTAATAGTGTCTTCTATCTGATAAGTTCAACCTGGAGTAGTTCTTTATGAGAGCCATCACTTTACTCAGTTAAGCAACCATCTTTAAATTAAGACATTAGACTTTACTAGGCAACTCATTCCCATTTCCCAGTCGAAGTCCTTGAGAAACTTCCAGGAGATGGCAATATTTCTGTTTTACAACTTGGTATTGTGGAGGAGTAATTACACAAGTTATGGTTTAAGAAAATTTGTATGGTGAAAACAGAAAAAAACAGGCAAAATTATAACCAAACAGGCATGAATGATGATTCCCTTTCTGGCTTGTTCAACAAAGTATACGCTCCTTAGAATGTTAGACAGCCTAGATCGGTTCTGACTCTTCATGGTTCGATGAGGCATACTATTTTTACAATGAAATGCTATATATTAAGTGAATGGTACAATAAATTCAAGACGATGCCCAAATATCCGTTCAAGGCTTCAATTATAGGATTCTATTATTTAGTTCAGAATAATTCACTCTGTTTCTTTTATTTTATAGAGTAGAAACATTTCTTGAATCAGATGACAACCAGTGACACGGAGTCTTCACCTTGCACACTTGTGTATGTGTACACTGTCATCACATTTTCTTAGTTAGATTATGTGCTTTTACATTCAATTTAAATTGTTTCACAACCATTCAGTTTTGTACTAATGAACTCTTTAATTATATTGCTTTTATCTCTTGGTTTTTGGTACTCTTGGTTGCTTTTTATAGTTATCAGTTTGCCAAGTGAGTTCAGAATTCAAACTCAAGCTATTTCAGTGTACAGCTTTGTTTCAGCCGCCAGTTTTGGAGTTCCATTAATCGAGCTGACTACATGGCCTTGCGCTTGGGCTTCATTACTGTAAGCATATTTAAATGGATCCTTCCCACCTATATATTTTCATTGTGGACCATCAGAACTGGTTGATCAAATGCAGATTGCAGATTTCTGTCTCTCTCCGAAACTCTTTATTTCGAAGCCTATACTCTTGACTAGTTCTAGGTTTGTATCAAACCAGCAGTCACTTTTTAAAATGTATTTAAAATGGCTAAAAAACTATAAAGAAACAGAGGATATATTTAAAATGTATGATCATCGTTATTATTTTCGGTGTAATTGTTCAACAATATGATTTTATTTTGCATTTCATGTACCTGCCAACCATGATATGTTTGATATAGAATCAGATAATCCTTTTTATTATATAAACTAAGTTCTACTATATGGTTGCTGTAATTTATTTGAACTTTTGAGACATTACTTCTTGCAACATATAGGATGTAGATACACCATAGTGATAGCATATTGCAATTTGTTTGTTTTTTTTTACAAGAAGCAGAACCAAGTGACAGAAAGATTGGAAAACTGTGTGAATATGCTGCAAAAAATCCTTTATGTATATCCAAGGTACTATCTGATTCTTTTGGAGATTCTCATAATAACAAGTTTCCTTCAGTCATTCTATGTTAATTTTTTTATGGTAAACCCAATGAAACATATAAGTAATGTACAAAGACACAATTTGAATTATTGTTATTGACTTGTTTTCTATCTATGTTCTCTTCACACAGCGCTATGCTATGCCATGCGTTATTGTATATGATGAATTTGATTATGTGGTGATATATGAACACTTGGCCTATGTTGACTCAATTCAGACCATTTATTCAATAAATCAACCTTATTTTCACTCAGTTTGACCTTTAGTCACCCAAACTCGAGCTGGGTTCTCTGTATGTGTCTCTTGACAAAAGAAAGAAAGTGTTTTTGACTCAATTCAGACCATATTTTAAATAAAGCTTTGGAAATTGATATGGAGACTCAAACTTTAGCTGGGCTATCTCTGTTTCTTCACTATGCCCAATATTTTAATGTGATCACACAGCTTAGCTTTATATGGATTGGTCTATGTAAATTGTAACCTTAACTGACAAAAATTAGGAATTGTTTTAATATCGCTTTATGAGTCCAATAAACTTGAGCTTACCCACAAAAGGAAATCATGAGAAAAGGATATCTGAAGAATTAATTGTTTGCTATAGCAGCATATGGACTGATACCAGTATCAACTCAACTGCTTGCTTTGAATTAATTGGCAGCCTAACTAGGTGTTTTGAGCCTCTTGATTGACTAAACAAATTTGTTTCAACAAAAAAATTTAGTTTGTAGCCAGAATCGCTAGATTATAGGAGTCTCAATCTCAGTCTCGCTAAGGACCTTAAACAAGAATTGAGTAGGATCTCATTTTTAGTGTCTATGATATGTGGCTTTATTTTTTTTTTAAGCTAATTTATATACAAGGGGGAGAGGGAAAACTTGGCATGATAGAACCAAGAGCAATGAGGAATAGTCCAAGCATAATGCTGATGATGAATGGTCTAAACACAATGCTTGAAATATGACTTATATTGTGTTCCATGAATTGTTCTCCTACTGCTCTCCCATGGCAGGCAGGCTATAATCCTATAATTCATACTTTTGCCTTCGTGATGGAGAATGTGGAGGCAAATAATCACCCATGAGTAAATTGCATGAACTTTCAAAGCCATTGTCTTTTCATTTTCCCTTAAATTTCCTGTTCTATTTTCACACTATATATATATAGATATATTCCTGGAAACTAATATAGTGTGTTTAATGAGCTCCACCTTTTACTGCAAATATGATGTGAATAGTCATTAATATGCCTACTGCTTTTGTTTTTGCAGGCATGCATTGAATGTCCAAATATTCCTTAAGATGCATAGATCAGATTATGCGGAAAAACAGTTGAGGATCATGCAATAGATTGATGAGGACCATACAGTAACTCAACTTGGAAATGCATGGCTAAACTTGGCCGTGGTACATACCCATTCTCAATTTCTAAAGTCAAATCAGGAATTGTTGATTTTTATGTTCAAATATATTGGCATGTAAATCAGGGTGGATCCAAGATACAGGAAGCATATCTCATTTTCCAAGATTTATCAGATTACCAGTTTGATCCTAAATGGAAAGGCCGTGTGCTGCATGCATATGGGAAATTTTGATGAAGCTGAGTCACTATTACTTGAAGCACTAAACAAGGTAAGTTTAAAATTGCCTTCGTACCTACATGTCATTTGCAGTGATTGGGACGAAACATCAAATTGTTATTGACATTTGCTAAATATACTTGATTGCATTCATAACATTCATTGTTCAAGAAATTGAATTGACCAAATTGATTCTAGATTGGTAATTATTCCCCTCTCTATAGTAGTCCAATTATTCATTGATATTGGCTGAAGTGATCCCATATTTGCCCACAATTACTACACAATGCCTTTCAAAATCTCAATTTTGTCACCGTATTTTAGACTTGCACTGGGGAGGCTTGCACATATTTGTGGATGGTCTTCCAAAACTCATGATCTGAACTCCAATCATCAGGGTTTGATCTTTTTACGTGTTGATCTATGATACTTTCTTAACACGAGGCCCACAGTTTGACTTGCTTTAGGGGGAGTTTTGAGTTTCCCTGCAACCATCTTGTTAAATTAAGTGACTTTGAATGCCTAATATGATTCTGACTAGTTAAGCCATTCAAACAAACCCAGGAAGTTTAAATGGTTGTCCTATGAATTGATCTAGTGGGTATAACCGTGATGATCAGTGTGCAACTATGATCAGATAATTTCTTGTACCAATAGTAAAAGACAAAACATGCCATTTGGTGGAAATATTGGTTTATTTTAGTGTGTTTTGTTTTCATGTTGATAAAAGTGAAGCCTACTATATTTCTATGGGATTATATAGTCCTGCTATATTTCTATGGGAATTGCATGCCCATGAAAATCCACATATAGTTATTACAATTTATCACAACAAAACTCCTTTCCTGGAAAATTGTGAATTGCCACTACAGGAATTACAGGTTTTGACGACGTTTCTTTAATGACGTTTTATGAAACGCCACATTTTATACTATTTAATGGCGTTTTTTAACCGTCGTTTTTGTTCAATAATAAAACGGCACTGTTTAGCTATTTGAAGGCATTGAAAAACGTCTTCGAATGCCTTCTCTCTGGCGAGCTGGTAAATACACTCGTTCACTCATCAGGAGGATGCCCTAATCTTTTACTCACTCATCAGTCTATCGTTCGCTCTCTCTCTCTCTCTCTCTCTAAACAGATGCCCTAATCTCTTCCAGCAGAAATCAACGGATCGGTTTCGATTTTGATTTCGAAGTTCCTTACGCCTTCTGTGATTTCGATTTCATCTGAATCTCTGATTTTGATTTCGATTTTGAAGCTCCACCGCTACCACCATCTACACCGACAAGGTAGGTGAGTTCTCTCTCTCTCTCTCTCTCTCTCTCTCTCTCTCTCGCAACCCTCTCTAAATGCTTATCATTCGCAGAGATTCAAATCGGTCTCAGTGATTTCATCTCAGAGCGATTTCGATTTCGAAGATCCAAAACACCATCTGCACCATCGTCTACTAAGGTGAGCTCCATCGTCTCTCTGTCTCTCTTTGAAACTCTTCATTTCGAAGCCTATTTCAGTGTTGTAATGAAAACATCTCTCTCAATTAATCTCTAAACACTTATCATTCGCAGAGATTCAGATCGGTCTTAGTGATTTCATCTCAGAGCGATTTCGATTTCAATTTCGAAGATCCAAAACACCATTTGCACCATTGTCTACTAAGGTGAGCTCCATCGTCTCTCTGTCTCTCTCTGAAACTCTTCATTTCGAAGCCTATTTCAGTTCTGTAATGGAAACATCTCTCTCAATTCATTATTATGATCTTCAATAATAATGAATCGTGATGAAGGAATTTGGTGACAAGAGTCAATGGCTATTGAGAACAACATTTCAAAAGGCAAAAGGCCTTTGTGATATTGGTAGAAGCTTTTAGAATTTTAGATGTTTAAGTGATAGGGAATATCATAATCAACCGCTCCTGCCAGAATGTAGCTTTTCAAAGAATGATATGTTCTGGAGTACAATAGTAGAAGTGCTTCTTCATTTCATGCAAGTACTCAGACTGTCTTTACCATCATAAATTTATTTACCTGTTCATCACTCCTTAATTATTGTGAACATTTTTAATCACTTCTTAATTGATGTGAAAGCTTTTAATCACTTCTTAATTGTTGTGAACGCTTTTAATCACTTCCAAAGAAAATACAGATCATTTGAATTTGTTGGGTTAATTATTTATCATATATGGCTTAGTAGCTTCAACATCTGTTATCTGTCCAGGGCCGTGAATCATTCGTTTCATATGAAAGTCTTGAGCAGCTTCACTGTTTCTTGTTTGTTCTTGGTGTTACCCATGTATCATATAGCTTTTTTTCCATTGCCCTTGCCATGATCAAAGTCAGTATTTCTTCTTCAAAATGTATATCTTTCTGTATCTTTGGAACTTTTCTTCTCAAGAGAGCCCTAAGATTTTTCTTCTTGTACATGCAGATTTATAGCTAGAGAACATGGGAAAATCAAGCGAAGTCGATGGCTCCGCAGGAACTACAAGGTGCGAAAAGTTTTATAGGTGTGATTTTGTTCTTCTCCTTTTTGAAGTACCCTTTATCTTTTAAGAGTTTAGTTCAGATGTTCTTCATTAGAAAATTTCTATCATGCCATATTGAAATTTTAATCTAGGTTCCCCGCAATCTGCCTCAAACCACACAAAAATGAGGCGACTATCAACTTTCATTTTTCACCACACATCCCATCCATGGAGCCAGCATAGAGTTCTTGCTTAGGTGGTAATGCACCTTTTTAAATTATTGTGTCTTTGCGATGTTAAAATGTGTCATTTTTGTTGTTGTTGTTATTTATCTATTCAATTGGGAAATGAATTTGCTGGTATACTACTAAACATCCTAAAAATGTGAAAATGCAGCTCAAGTAATGATTAGCTGAGGGTCTTACTTGAACATGCTTCCAGTTGCTTTGGGGTGGTAAAATGAATATGAAGCCTAAGAGAAGTTGTAGCTGCTGAAAGACGACCTAGGGCATTCAATATGAAAGGATAAAAAGGGCTTCTTGTTGTAAATATGATCATATTTCTTGAGAAGGAAAAGTAAATGCATTTTGTTAGGTACTGATGGTCACAAATGGTTTAGATGATTAGATAAGAAAGATTAGTGTACCATGCGGATAAAATCATCAGAAAATAATTAGGATATGGTTTGTGGTTCCCTTGAACTTGAATGGCTCCATAGGCTTGTTAGATAAAATTTAAATAAAGAATTTTATCTTCTTGAATAGAACCCTAGGGGAAAGTAGGTAAATTCTCCACATTTTCTAATGTGTATGTACTTTCCCGTTTTCTTGGAATTACAGAATTCAATATCCATGTGGAGTAAATAGTTACTAATAGTGTCTTCTATCTGATAAGTTCAACCTGGAGTAGTTCTTTATGAGAGCCATCACTTTACTCAGTTAAGCAACCATCTTTAAATTAAGACATTAGACTTTACTAGGCAACTCATTGCCATTTCCCAGTCGAAGTCCTTGACAAACTTCCAGGAGATGGCAATATTTCTGTTTTACAACTTGGTATTGTGGAGGAGTAATTACACACGTTATGGTTTAAGAAAAATTGTATGGTGAAAACAGAAAAAAGCAGGCAAAATTATAACCAAACAGGCATGAAGGATGATTCCCTTTCTGGCTTGATCAACAAAGTATACCTTCCTTAGAATGTTAGTCAACCTAGATCGGTTCTGACTCTTCATGGTTCGATGAGGCATACTATTTTTACAATGAAATGCTATATATTAAGTGAATGGTACAATAAATTCAAGACGATACCCAAATATTTGTTCAAGGCTTCAATTGTAGGATTCTATTATTTAGTTCAGAATAATTCACTCTATTTCTTTTATTTTATAGAGTAGAAACATCTCTTGAATCAGATGACAACCAGTGACACGAAGTCTTCACCTTGCACACTTGTGTATGTGTACACTGTCATCACATTTTCTTAGTTAGATTATGTGCTTTTACATTCAATTTAAATTGTTTCACAACCATTCAGTTTTGTACTAATGAACTCTTTAATTATATTGCTTTTATCTCTTGGTTTTTGGTACTCTTGGTTGCTTTTTATAGTTATCATTTTGCCAAGTGAGTTCAGAATTCAAACTCAAGCTATTTCAGTGTACAACTTTGTTTCAGCCGCCAGTTTTGGAGTTCCATTAATCGAGCTGACTACATGGCCTTGCGCTTGGGCTTCATTACTGTAAGCATATTTAAATGGATCTTTCCCACCTATATATTTTCATTGTGGACCATCAGAACTGGTTGATCAAATGCAGATTGCAGATTTCTGTCTCTCTCCGAAACTCTTTATTTCGAAGCCTATACTCTTGACTAGTTCTAGGTTTGTATCAAACCAGCAGTCACTTTTTAAAATGCATTTAAAATGGCTAAAAAACTATAAAGAAATAGAGGATATATTTAAAATGTATGATCATTGTTATTATTTTCGGTGTAATTGTTCAACAATATGATTTTATTTTGCATTTCATGTACCTGCCAACCATGATATGTTTGATATAGAATCAGATAATCCTTTTTATTATATAAACTTAGTTCTACTATATGATTGCTGTAATTTATTTGAACTTTTGAGACATTACTTCTTGCAACATATAGGATGTAGATACACCATAATGATAGCATATTGCAATTTGTTTGTTTTTTTTTTTACAAGAAGCAGAACCAAGTGACAGAAAGATTGGAAAACTGTGTTAATATGCTGCAAAAAATCCTTTATGTATATCCAAGGTACTATCTGATTCTTTTGGAGATTCTCATAATAACAAGTTTCCTTCAGTCATTCTATGTTAATTTTTTTATGGTAAACCCAATGAAACATAAAAGTAATGTACAAAGACACAATTTGAATTATTGTTATTGACTTGTTTTCTATCTAAGTTCTCTTCACACAGCGCTATGCTATGCCATGCGTTATTGTATATGATGAATTTGATTATGTGGTGATATATGAACACTTGGCCTATGTTGACTCAATTCAGACCATTTATTCAATAAATCAACCTTATTTTCACTCAGTTTGACCTTTAGTCACCCAAACTCGAGCTGGGTTCTCTGTATGTGTCTCTTGACAAAAGAAAGAAAGTGTTTTTGACTCAATTCAGACCATATTTTAAATAAAGCTTTGGAAATTGATATGGAGACTCAAACTTTAGCTGGGCTATCTCTGTTTCTTCACTATGCCCAATATTTTAATGTGATCACACAGCTTAGCTTTATATGGATTGGTCTATGTAAATTGTAACCTTAACTGACAAAAATTAGGAATTGTTTTAATATCGCTTTATGAGTCCAATAAACTTGAGCTTACCCACAAAAGGAAATCATGAGAAAAGGATATCTGAAGAATTAATTGTTTGCTATAGCAGCATATGGACTGATACCAGTATTAACTCAACTACTTGCTTTGAATTAATTGGCAGCCTAACTAGGTGTTTTGAGCCTCTTGATTGACTAAACAAATTTGTTTCAGCAAAAAAATTTAGTTTGTAGCCAGAATCGCTAGATTATAGGAGTCTCAATCTCAGTCTCGCTAAGGACCTTAAACAAGAATTGAGTAGGATCTCATTTTTAGTGTCTATGATATGTGGCTTTATTTTTTTTTTTAGCTAATTTATATACAAGGGGGAGAGGGAAAACTTGGCATGGTAGAACCAAGAGCAATGAGGAATAGTCCAAGCATAATGCTGATGATGAATGGTCTAAACACAATGCTTGAAATATGACTTATATTGTGTTCCATGAATTGTTCTCCTACTGCTCTCCCATGGCAGGCAGGCTATAATCCTATAATTCATACTTTTGCCTTCGGATCAGGAGAATGTGGAGGCAAATAATCACCCATGAGATATAGTTAACTAATTCAACTGCTTTGCCTATGCAGGAACACTTCTGATGTGTTTTGGGAAGCAATTTCTAACCATCAAGTTCTCTCACTGTACCAGGGCCTTGGGACAAAGAACCTGCAGTCTCTTATTTTTTTGTTTATCTACTTCTATGGATACAGCTTCTTTAAGAAGCTATACTTAAAGAGAAGTGGATCAAAATCTATTGGAACGAAAGCTAATTTGGTTCTTGCTGCCGCTGCTGGGGCTTGTACGGTTGTGGTGACGCAGGTGAGGTCATATTTTAGCTTGTTATATTACTGATCAGTAATAAATTTTCTTCCTGTTGATTACAATCAAACAACCATACTGGGTCTTTCACGTCACATTGATTTTTGCTGATCACTTAATCTATTACTTAAGTTCATGAGATCCTTGTTTGATTAAAGTATAATAATCACTTTGTCTAGGCTAAATTGTTCATGTGGGGAGTCATAATGAATATTTAATAGAACAGGGAATCATAACAAAAATAATGATGATGAAAATTGATTGGATATTGTTTAATGACTTCTAATTATAATTTAAAGTTAATCTTAAATTTGAATATATAATTGTAATGATGAAGTCTCTTTGAATGCTCAGAAGAATGAAGTATAGCATTTTTTGTTAGACATTCTAATTTCTGATATTGTTGTTCAGCCTTTGGATACAGCATCATCAAGGATGCAAACAAGTGAATTTCGGAAATCTAAAGGACTCTGGAAAACCCTTTCAGAAAACACTTGGGAGTGAGACATTTGATGGTCTAGGCATTTCTCTTCTTCTGACAGCAAATCCATCTATCCAGGCACTTGATTGTTTCGTTTTACATGCTCCTACATGGTTTGCCTGCCTGTAAAAACTCTTGATTCACCAACTGAAAGAAAATAGAAAGCTCAAAGTTTTGTGCTACTTTTGAAAAGTTCATTTTTTTTTTAAAATTTAAATTTGAAACACCAAATACCAAGTAAGCATTGTCAAATAGTAGCCCGACACTACTGAGTAATATTATTATATTCCTAAATTATAGGCACGCACAGTGTGTTAAATAAATTTTGATAATGAAAACAAGCTATTGTATGAGATGATATAATAAATGTAACTTTTTTTTGTTGTTGTTGAACTTATGTTATAAGATGTGTACTGTATGCATGTTATGATCAAACCATCAACATTAGTGTGTTTTTATGTAACGTTTGGACAAGATCGCATTGAGAAAAAGGCTATTGTTGTAATATCTATTCAATTAGAAAAATTATGCAAGTGTTATGCCTTGTGGCATATGCTATGCATAAGAGCAACTTAAATAGTACACGAATATTTTTCTATTTTTGTTTTTTGGTATTTGTATAAATTTACTACATTATTGAATATTTATTATCAACAATAGTGTTGTATCTATAGAATTGCTTTCCCTTACAATCTCCTAATGAGGTGATAAGACAGAATACATATAAGAAGAGCTTGAAGAAATATTTGAACATAGATTTTCAAATTTTACTTGCCATATTATTTAGAGAAATTATGTGGATGAATCATTTTTCTATTATTAAGTAGATATTGTGGTTTTCTCTATATTTTTGCCGACTTGGTTTTAGAAAATAATTTATGTATATTACAAGACCGACGTTCACAAGATAATGTCAGCATCATCATTGTGGATTTGGGGTATGCACTTGTATGCATTAAGTTAATTTAATCTAATTTTTTCCATTCTAATCTAATGTGTCAATCTATTGTACTGATATTAACCTTTCTAATTTGGTCCTAGCTGTGACTTTTTGCAGGAAGACAAATTGGCAAAGTTTGCCTCGTTCAGAAAAAAAATTTTGTTTATGAACTGGGCCAAGCTTGTGCTACTATTGGTATTGTGTCATTAGGAGTATGGATGTCTTCTCTGCTTTCTGCATGAGTTTTCAAGCTTGACTTTGTAAATAAATCCTCACGGATTTTTAATATATTTTGTGTCTAGATATATTCAGTAATTGTACATATATCACATCTTATTGCATTGTTTTTTATTTTTAATTTTGTTTTCAAACTTAGTTTATTTATTATTTTAATAAACATCAATTATTGGTTCTTAATAATTGTTTATGACAAGTATTTTTTTCGACCATATAAAATTAGCACAACTTTAAAAATAAAAATAAAATAAAAATAAAGGCTATGGTGGCGTTTTTTGAACGTCACTATATCCCTACCCCAACGGTTAGATTTTTAAAATATATAAATGTCTTTGACGGCGTTTCCAAACGTCGCGAAATGTCATAGTGACGTCACAGTATAGTTATGGTAGGACATTTGGCGGCGTTTTTAAAAACGCCGCCTATACTAATATAACGACGTTTTCAAAACGACATAAAGCTATAGTGACGGCCGCATCGTCGGCGTTTGGTACTAAACGTCACAAAAATAATTAGCGACGTTTTTAGTACCTATAGCGGCGTTTTTAAAATGCCGCTTAAAGTCAATTTTCCAGGAGATGGAAGATCATGGAGAGACACATGGCAAGACAATAATAAAGATGGAAGAGTAGGGTAGTTACTAGGTAATTTTTTCCTACAAGTTTTTGTTTATAAATAGCCATTCATGGCTACATTGTAATCATCCACTCAAATCAAAGACATGATTTCTATTTTTCTCGTCATTTATATTTCTTACACTTTATTTTCAACACTTCATTTTCGAAGCATAGGAGTAAACGTAAATTAATGATTATTAGAAAAAGTGATTGGGTTCCAAAAAAGAAAAAAGAAAAGTTAATGTCGGGTCCAAGATTGAGGACAGGTGGGACTCTAGTTTCAGTAATAATTTCATATAGTTTTCTGCACAGCTTTCATTATTAGGACTAGTTTAGAAACAGACTAATTTAATAACTTTTTGATTATTTGATTAAAATATGAGTTAAAAAAATTAGTATATTTGGGTTGACTTTTTGACTTTTTATAAAAAGATGTGCAAAAAACAGAGAGAAAATATAATTTTTGATTTTTTGGTATGAGTTATTGACTTTTTGGCTTTTTCTAGTAACTTTTTGACTTTTTGGCTAAACCAGCCTGTTGCCAAACAATGCCTTAATGACTCAGAATTGCTCCAACTTTTTTAGTTTGTTTGGTTATATATTTTGAAAATAGTTTTGGAGTATGAGAGTTTGGAATAATTTGATATTTTTTTGTAGTTGAGTAGATATGTTTGAGAGAAAAAATGATTGAGAAGAAGATATGAGAGTTTAAGTGATTGATTGATATATAGGTGATAGAAAGTGATTTTAAATTTTTTTTTTTTTCAAAATCACTAAGGCTTCGTTTGGGAAGTGGGTCGGTTTTTTGATTTTTTTGGCTATTTTAACCTGGGGCTAAAAAGTTTGGTTTGGGAAGGGCTTTTGGCTTTTTTTTTGGCTTTTTTGTGAGAGAAGGAATGCAATGATTATAGGTTGAATGTGATGTTTTGTCTTATTGAGCTAAAAAGCCTATTTTATTTTTTGTGGATATTTTAGCGAAAAAAAGTTCCAAACCTCTCTTCCCAAATGGAGCCTAAACCAAATAAAATTTTAGAAAATTTTCTCCAAAATTTACTTTTCAAAAACAAACCAAACAAGGCTTAAGTGTCTAAACAATATACAAAGGCTTCGTTTGGGAAGTGAGTTGATTTTTGATTTTTTGAATTTTTTGGTTATTTTAGTCTGAGACTAAAAATCTTAATTTGGAAAGAATTTTTAGCTTTTTTGATTTTTTTTGACTTTTTTGTGAGAAAAAGAATATAATGATTATGGGTTGAATGTGATGTTTTTTCTTATTAAGCTAAAAAACCTATTTTATTTTTTATGACTATTTTAACCAAAAAAAAAAAAAAAAAAATTCTCAAACCCAACTTCCCAAACATTGGCAAAATATCATTGAGTCAAAAAGGTTGATCTTGTATATTTAAAAAATAATTATCTCATGCAAAATAGTATGCTTTATTATTCTATACTAATTAAAAAGTAAGTATTGCTTACACAATTTTTTTGACATATACTTCGGCTTGGTTTGGTATTTTTAAAAAAGATAAAAAGTCAAACAATTATTAAAAATGTTAAAAAATTATCATTATTTACTAAAATAAAAATTATTTTTATACAAAAAAATGTACAACTCACTCTGACGTGAGTTGCCTTACCTGGCTTTGGTAAGAACAAATTACACAGGTGGAGGCAAGCTTAAAGACGATGTTGTTCGGCCCGTGGGGGCTCATAACGGATTCCGTTTTGATAATCTGAACCGTTGAATCTGTAAAACTTGTTGAGTACTAGATGCTTGTAAAAAATTGCGTTGATTGGATATCGATAATTACATGACCAAATCAGGTTTATATAAAAAAAAATGGATGGTGTTATAGTTAACGATTGGCAAAAAACTAATCCGATCAGATAGCTATCGATATCTGATCAACGTACTTTTTTACAAATATATAGTACTCGACGAGTTCTACACATTGAACGGTTCCGATTACCAAAACAAGACCCGTGGTGGGCCTCCACGGGCCAAACATCACTGTCCAATTCAATACCCGAAAAGGAGGCAAGCATATCCTATTCAGACCCTCTGCCCACTACTGTGCCATCGTACAATCTATTCTTCTCTTCCTTCTTCAATACATTAAATTATATAATTTTTTTAATACATATTTTTTTTTATAAAAAGTCAAAAAATTATCTCAAACAACCATTTTTTTTTCAACTTTTTAATCAAAAAACTAAAAAATACACTTATTTAAGACATTCCAAACAACTTCTTATAACTTATCCATAAAATTTTTAAAGTGACTTTTTGTAATCAGCAATGATAGGGACCCCCTTTGTGGAGGACCCCTACAACCCCCTTTGTGATCTACACCATTTGTACGGGGAGGAAATAATTCTCCTCGTATAATCCTGTTGACCAAGTCCACGCTCCTCCGTACGACGTCGCTTTGTCATCTGAAAACACAAACGTGAGCTAGCCGGCGGGTGTGTGCCGGAAACCTCTCCGATGCCTAAGTCAGAGAACTTGACAAATAGACAAAGCTCTAAGTTCTCAGAAAGGTTGTGTTCAATTACCTCCTCCAAGGTGATGTTTGTGAGCTTTTATAAGTTCCCGTGGCACAATCCTAGTAGGACTTGTATTTCTCCATGCAGAGCCCTCCTAGGATTCATACTCCTAAGGATAATGCTTATCCTTTTACACCCTCCCCCACTGCTTAAACCAAGTGGGATGGTTTTCTCCATGGCCGAATCACCATTTGACCGAAGTAATACTGGCTATGCTGAGCCACAGAGAAGATCGAACTATCCTTAGCTCGGTTTTCTCCTCCAACTCCTTATCTCGGCTTTCCCCCGTTTAACCATGATGCGTTTATACCAAGCTTCTGAGTAGCAAGCTCTGGCCGATCTAACCACAATACATCGCGACCGGATTAACTCCGAGACCGGACTAACTCTAGTTATGAACTAACCATGAGGCCGGACTAACATCAAGTTACCTCCAGACCGGAGTAGCTTTATACCATCTAGGGCCGAAGCAATTACACCTCTCCTAAACCGGAGTAACCATACCTCTCCTGGGCCGGAGTAACTATGCTTCTTCTGGACCGGAATATCATTGCGGCCTTTTACTGAGTCCTTCACACTTTGGGCCTCAAAGCCCAATCACGCAGCTCGGCCCAATTCTTCCCAAGAATTACCCTCTCAATTGCCCCTTAATCCCATCTGTGCAATCATGATTGGGATTACCAGTCTACTGGCCGAGCTAGAGTTTATTAAGCCTTTTCGGCCGAGCTAAAAACCCTTTAGCCTCTCCAGCCGAGCGAAAAAACCCTCGGGCTCTCAGACCGAGCTAATTTTACTTCAGGCTTTACTTCGTCCGGTCAAAACGTCTCTTCAGCCACGACTGTAACGCTTCCCTTTCCGTATACACGTGGCATGCTCCCATTCGTAGAAGGCAGCTGTCAACGCCGTCTTCGTGTTTCGTAATTTTTGAACAGTTCCCGCTTCTTCCCTTTTCTTTTCCCTCTCTCTCATTTCACAAAACATTCTTCTCATTCTTGAACATTCACATTCTTCTCCCCCTTGTTCCTTGAGCACCTGAGTTTTGAGCTTGCTGTGTTCGTGCCTCCATCGCTGCTACTGCCTTCATTTCCAGGCTTCCTTCTTATTCGGGTAAGCAAGCCTATCCTTGTTTCTCTTTGTCTGCTTCATCATTTGTATAGTTTTGTTTTGTATGCTTTTTGCAAATACTTTCTTTCATTTGTTGCTTTTGCTTCTGTATTTTTACGAAAAAACCAGTAGAGCTCATACGTGCATGAACTTCTGTAAAAAACTCCTTGCCACGTGGCGGGCTCTGATAGGCTGTGAGCTGTTATCACGCCGCCTTCGTACTTCGAACTTTTTGAACAGTCCCGCCCCTTTTTGCCGCTTTTTTCTCTCTCCTCTTTCACAAAATAACCTTTCTTTTTCTTGAATCATTCACCTTCCATTCTTCATCTTCTCTCTCTGTGTTTTTACTGTTCTTCCGTTGCTTCTGAAGACTGCTTTTGTTTCCACTCTTCCATCTCCAGTCTCCTTTTCTTCAATCTGGTAAGTAAATCCATTCTCCTCTCTCTGTTTTGCTTTTCGCATCTTGCTTTCCATGTTTTTGCAAAACATACTTATATATTTTTGTTTTTGCTTCTGCACTTTTATGAAAAAAAAACCAGTAGAACTTCAAGTGTGTATGAACTATTATGTAGAAAAACCAGTCTTAGATCCAAAATCACATAGCAACCGAACTAGGATCCTGTTTGCTTTAAACAGGTAGATCACTGCAGTCAATAACTGAACTAGAACTTGAAAGTCTCTAAGAGTCACCAACGCCTGATTCATTTTAGCCGAAATAAGATCATCGAGTTTTGAACATATCAAACTAGGAACCTCAGTTTTCAACCGAACTAAGCTTTTGGGGCCAAGCCAGCTTTCTTAGTTTATAAACCGAACTCAGAAAGCTGCCCCTAGAGGCTTAACCGAAGTAACTTTATTCACACTACAACCGATTTAGGCCTTGGGGTTAAACCAGCTTTCTTAGTCGAACTCAGAAAGCTGCCCCTAGAGGCTTAACCGAGGCAACTTTATTCACACCACAACCGTTTTAGGCCTTGGGGGCTAAGCCAGCTTTCTTAGTTTTTTAGACCGAACTCAGAAGGCTGCCCCTAGACGATAAACCGGTCTGACGAGTGACCTGCTTAAACCGAGCTACCAAACCTCTTGATGAACCGAGGTAGAACCAGTTTATGAGGCCGAAGTAGGGCTTTTATACCTTGCTTTTGAATTGTAGCACGGTCCAATGATCAGTGCTTTAACCCCCTCTGTTTTCTACTTTGCAGACTTAGGTTACCCAGGCACTCCTGCGTGCGCTCAACCGAGCTACTGAGCACGATTTTTGCACCGATATAAATTATAAGTAAATTATACATCAGATGGGTAAGTATAGGTATCTAGTTGAGACACCTGGTGGCATGGCCAAATTTAGGAAAGATTACCATATTCCTGATGATGTTCATCTGATGTTGGCTGAAAAAGACGTTATTCCGTGGGAAAAAGAAGGCTTCGTCCCTTTTACCCTTCAATCCATAATAGAAACCGGACTACGGTTCCCCGTCCAACCATTGATCTGTGAATTTCTTAGGCAGACTAGGTTATGCCCCACCTAACTGTCCACAAATACATACCGCATTATTATGGGAATAGCCGCACTAAACCACCAAACCGGACTAAATCTTGGCCTGGCCGAAATTTTCCACCAATACTTCATTGGCTCAAAAGATGCTGGGTGGATCTATTACCTTAGGATTCGCCGCCGCCGAGAGAAGATAGTTAAACACACACCGGACAAAGACCTTAATTGACGATGATTTTTTCTGGGTCTCTGGGAACTTTGAGGATTTTCAAGCCCAAATTCCTGGCCGGCCCATAAATTGGAAAAAGGGGGAGCCTGGTAATTTGACTTCGGTCTTCTTCCTTGTATTTTTATTATTTCAGTTTTTTAGTCTATTAACCGAACTAACAGTTCTCCTTTTGCAGATTTCGCCCACCTCCGTTCCCTATATAGCTATCCCAACCTCGCGATATTGCGAGCCGCACTACGGTGTAAAGAAAGAAGTTGGGCCAAGCTTCTAAACTTTGAACCGACCTACAGATATAGCGGTCGTCGAAAAGCCCGAGTGACCGATTTCCTTCTTGAGGAAGCACCAGAACCGGACCCAACCTTACCCGAAATACGACTTGTCCCATTAACTGCTGAAGAAGAGATGGCGAAGAAAAGTAGAGTTAGGGTCCTTCTGATCGCAGCAACAAGGGCCGAAGTGCAACCATCCACAGAAACGCAGCCCGCTGTTGTGGCCCTCCCTTCTCAGCAGCCTTCTTCTCGCCCCCCAAAACGCGCCCGATCTACATCGACCGAACAACAACTTGTTGATGAGGTTGAAACCATCCCCCAAAGTCCTCAACCTGCCCTCCAACCGGAGCAAACTGACCGAGCAGAATCTTTGAAATGGGCTCCGCAGCTGACCTTCAACGACCGAGACATCAAAGCTACTGATTCGGTTGTTGCCGAAAAAGATCATCTATTGGCTTTTAATCTGGCCAAAAGTGTGTGCCTCCCCAAGGACATCGAGCACCACCTCAAGCAATTGAACACCGAGATGAAGTCCATCCGGTCTACATCGAAGTCCATGATTTTGGTAAGTAGCTCTGTCCGTTTTTTCTTTGTTTGAATTTTCCAACTTTTACTTCGGCTCAAGAGACTCTTCGTTTTGTCAGGCCTTACAGAAGAACAACGTAACTTACAAGAAAGTCCAGGAGCTTAGAAAAACCACAAGGCAGGCAATGGCTGAAGCCGAAGCAAAAGCCGCCGAGCTAGATGAAGCCGAAAAGAAAATGGCCGAGCTACAAGCGGAGAACGGCCGTCTTGCCGATCTGGTTAGTTCGGCCGAGGCAGAGAGGCAGAAAGCGGCTATTTCTATGAAGGACAAATATCTGCGCGAGCTGGTAAAACTTGAAAAGAGAAAAGATACCGAAATAAGCCATCTAAAAAAGAGCGTGGAGGCGGCCGAAAAGCAGGGTTACAAGCAGGGTTATAAGAAGGCGGAGGAAGCATATGTGAAACAGTGCGATGCCGCCAAGGAGTTGTTCTTCAAGTGCGGCTGGAGGGCGGCCGTTGAGAAGCTCGGCCTTGATCCACAGACCGAGGTTTTCAACCCTCCAGCCTATTTTATACCGAGCTCTCTTGCGGACTACGCTAATGCCCTGCAACAAGAGTTTCTGGAAGAGTCAGAATCCGATGACTCCATTTCTGAAGATACTGCGGTTGATAACGTGGAACAGCCAGTCCGGTCGGAGCCCATTGTGGAAGACCTAACAGTTGGTCTTCCCAGTGAAACCGTGGTTCCAGCCGAAGTGACTCTCTCTATTGTGAATGAGCTTCCTCAAGAAACCGGTCTTCAAGTTGATGGTGATGCAGCTTTTGATGCCGAGATTGAAGATCTTTTTTCTTGATTTTTTCTTCTTTTCATTGTTATTTCGTCTTTGTAACTGGGCTTCGGTCATTGCTTTGTACTTGCTTTTCAATGAATGAAGATTTTATCGACTCTTATTCCGGTTTCTGATTCATATGCTTGCACTTGTAATGCCTTCAGTTACTCCAACTGTTATTTCGGTTTTGGCTGGTTAAACTACGATTATTAGCCAACCACTCCTTAGCCGATATAATCACTTCGGCTGAGGAGTATAGAGTGTTTAATCTAGCCAATCCAGTTTCAGCCTTGCACTTACTTCGGCTGAAGAGTCAGAAGTGTTGGTTTATTTCAGCTAACCACTCTTCAGCCTTGCACTTACTTCGGCTGAAGAGTAAGAGTTGGTTTATTCCAGCCAACCACTCTTCAGCCTTGCACTTACTTCGGCTGAAGAGTAAGAGTTGGTTTATTCCAGCCAACCACTCTTTAGCCTTGCACTTATTTCAGCTGAAGAGTAACAAGTGTTGATTTATTCCAGCCAACCATTCTTCAGTCTTGCACTTACTTCGGCTGAAGAGTAACAAGCACGTGATATCTTCTCATCTGATTATCACCTCTACACACCGTACAAAATTTTAAAAATCTCTTGGAAGAATTTACTTTCACCAAAATTCTACTTTTAATTGTGGCCTTAGAGATATGTCACATGTAACAAACATATCAATTTCCTTTAGCCTTATTTATATCAAATAGAAAGAATAATCACATTATAATTTAATTAAAATTTAAAGAATTAACTATTATAATTAAATAATAAAACCAAGATGATACTGCTTCCGTTCCATTTTGTTAGTCTTTCTTTCTATTTTGGGGTGTTTCAAAAATTAGTCCTTTTTGAAAAGTCAAAAAAAAAAAAAGTTTTTAGTTATCCAAAATTATCTCTCAAAAAGTGGCTGCAACTATACTAAAAGTTGAAAACCAAAAGGGTATTCTTGAAATAAATGTTTTTAGAAACTGAATTCAAATGTAACATTTATATGCTGCCTAAAAAAGTTAAAATTCCTTAAAAAAAAGAACAAAATGAGATAGAGGAAGTATGTTGGTGAAAGTGTACAAATGCTAAATATTATTTAGGCTTAGAAAATGTTACATATAATTTTATTTCTTGTATTTTTATTTTTACTTTTCACACGGACACAAGTGAATGGATCTCATGTGCATTTATTGATGTGGCCCCATATATGGCTTTGAGTCTTGGAATGAGAAAATAAGAAAAGAAATGAGATTATGTGTGGCATCACTCAAAATAATAATATATCACATAGATTTATGGCCATTTTAAACTTAAGAGCATTGTTATTCAAGATGAAAAATTAGATTCAATTTTTAAGCACAGTGATATAGTAATATTAAAAGTAATACTCTCTTATATCTTTTTTTAATTATCAACCAATCATATTACCTATACATCATTAAGTCTATAAAATAATTGTAAAAAATAGGCTTGCATATTACTTTCCTAAAGTTAAATATCAACCATACACCTTTATTTTTCTTTCGACATTATTTATATTTATACTTTTTCCCTTCCTTTCATTTTGTTTCTCTCCTTTGGTGAGAAAAAACAGGTTAACCTAGGTTTGTATGGAGATAACAATACCAGACTTTTCAACTACTGGACTGTGAGTCTTGATTGCTTATTTATATTTATAGTGTTTAACCATTGTAACAAAATAAATTATGAATTTTTAATTATTAATTTAAATTTTAATATTTTAATTTGTTTTCAATCTATACCATCATGCAATTTTTGTTATATAAAATTGATTGAAAAATAATATTTTAATCATTAAACTCAATATAGGTGCACATAAAATATATAAAAATACCTTCTTTCGTTGAGTTTAATGGCTAAAATATATTTTTTTTGTCAGTTCTACTTAACGGAAATAGACAAATTGTTTAGACAGAAAATAAATGAAAAGTTTAAGATTTAAACTAATATAATTAAAAATTAAAAATTTATTTTGCTATAAGAGTGAACCCTCATATACATATATATATCCTTTGGTAACTTTCCCTTTATTTATTTATCTTTAAAAAAATTTACTTATAAATCCTATTTTGAGAAATTGTGATCCATTTAATCCCAGGAATTTTCTCAAAGGTGATCCATTTAATCCCAAGAATTTTCTTATAGATCAATTAGTCCTATCAATTTTGGAAAGGTAGATTTAATATATTTTTGAAAAATTAGATTTACGATTATACCCTTATTTTTATTATTTTAATTATATTTTATTTTTAGTGCTAGAAAGGTAAAATATATCATCTATAGGAATCAAATTTGTGATGAATTTTTATATAGGAATCTTGTTTTATTTGGAATGGCTTGAAATATGAGATTTTTCAAACATTCAAAAATGATGTAGGATTCTTCAAATATTTCAAAAGGAATACAAAAATTTCTTAATAATTTTGAGTAAATGTATAATTTCAAACTGTAACATTCCAATCTAACACTCTAAAAAAACTCTTTGTATACTTTTTCTGAACTTAACACTCTAAAAAAGCTCCTTAATATAACATTTCAATGTAATACACACAAAAAAATTTTAATGCACTTTTTTCGTAACACTTGTAACACTCTAAAAAAAATATGTGAGATTCTTCAAACCATTCCAAAGGATGTAGGATTTTTCAAACCATTCTAAAAGAAGTACAAAAATTTCTTAGTAAATTTTAGACAAATGTATAATTTCAAATTGTGAGTGTTACGTTTGGGAAAAATATACTAAACAGTATTTTTAGTATTTTTAGTATTTTTATGTGTGACATTAGAGTGTGTTACATTGATTGGAGTATTACGTTTGGGAAAATTGCACTAACGCTATGTTTGGTTGGGGGATTTGGGAAGAGATTTGAAAGATGGAAGGAAAAATATGTGCGAAATTAGGTGAAATGTATGTATATTTTATTCATATTTCACCTACCTTTTCCCATTCCCTTTCCAAATCTATTTCCAAATCTCCCAACCAAACACAGCGTAAGAAGTCTTTTTAGAGTGTTACGTTGTTATGTTTGAAAAAAGTACACTAAGAAATTTTTTAGTGTGTTACATTGGGATGTTACGTGATTAGAGTGTTACATTGAAATGTTGCATTCTTACTCGTAATGTTGGATTTGTTCCAAAATGAAGGAAATTGAAAACTTTTATAGTGTAGATTGCCCAAATACGTAATTTCAAATTTGGAGAAACCCATTTTTATTTCTAAAAAATTAAACCCAAACGTGTAAGTCACATTTTTGTGTAATTTCTACTTTAATGAGACTTTTGGATTCATAAGAAAAAAAGAAAGATTAAACAGTTTATAAGATCATATTTTTTTAATTTATTAGTGCTTTATCCTTTACATTTTCAATAACGTTTTAATTTTTTTAGGGTTAAAAAGTGTAGTAAAAGTCTCCTGGATACTACACCTACTTTAGTTGATGATCAGGTTGATAAGCCAGTATGGTCAGCAGCATCAAAAGAGGTATTCTTAGTGTCCTTTGTATATAATGGGGCTTTTGCTCCTGCAAGTCCTCCTTTGAGAATAAGTAAACTTGTGTGGGTAAAATACATGCCTCCAAAAGTCCAATTTTTTGGGTGGCTAGCATGGAAAAGTAGATTAAAGACAACAGTTTTTCTCCAAAAATTGGTGTGCTCCAAGGCAATGCATCAACTCTGTGTTTGTTTTGCAAAGCTGAGATCGAAACAGTGAACCATGTCATGGCGTCATGCATTTTTGCGTCGGATGTGTGGGCTGAAATACTAAATTGGTGGAATGTTCAAGGGGCCTTACCTGGATCTGTTGAACGGATACTTCTATGGTGGGATGAGGAGAAGCTCAGCTGTAAGGAGAGAAAGATTTGGCGGGGCATACCTCTGGTTGTTTTGTGGTCCCTGTGGAATCTTAGAAATGATGTTGTGTTCAATGCATCAATCCCTAATGTGGCTGAGTTATGGAAAGTGATAAAAGTTAGAGTTGCATTATGGTTGAGATCATATTACTCAGAGCATAGTTTTACAGTTCAAGATTTTGTGCTAAATCTTAGGCAAGTAAGAAGATGCATTAAAGGAAGAAGGGTGTAAGGTGTTTGTACGGTATTTTTGTCTTTGTTGCTGTGTAATTTCTAGCTGTTGTTATTCTGGTTGGATCCTCTCTAACTGGGTCTTTATTGATGTTATCACTTGTAAATGTGGATGATCATCAATAAAGTTTTTTGCTGTTTAAAAAAAAAGTGCGATAAATTGAGAGAGTGATGATTATTAAAACACTGGGATGCTACAACCTCCTATGTTTCGGCTTTATTCAAGTCAAAAAGAAAGTAGAATTGGGAGTCACCATGTCTCTTGCTTCTCATTATAATTCTTCCCAAGGTGAACTCAACTTACTTGTGTGGAAGGTAGCACTTCATCTATTAGGTTAAATTACATTCACATCGAGTGCTAGTTGATTGGAAATGCAATTAGGAGCTAGATAAAGAAAATGAAACCCTATAGCCATGATGCTAAATATATGTTGGCCATCAAGCTGGCGCATTGATTTGTTTATTCATAGTTGTGTTTAATCCTGATTGACCGTAACTTTTTCTATGAGGTATTTTTAAGAGAGAATTACATCTCAGTGGGATAGAAAATTACAAACACTTGCACCCTCATAGATTTTTACTTACATTCCATTACAGATTCACTTGTACGCCACATGTTTTTGTTATTTTTTTCTTCTATTCCACTGTGTCATAATTCTCTCTTTTTCAATGTAGGATGATGTTGTCGAGTGTATGATGGGGATTATTATTGTTATTTAAAAGGTCCACTATCAGTCTAGCATTCACTTTTACTTTAATGTTTCTCAAGTTAAGGTTGATGACGATGTTTATTTTAGGTACATCAGAAATAGATTGTTGACGATGTTAAGCCTATCTCGTAAGGTTTAAAATTCAGCAATGATACTAGTGCAAGGATGTTTGTACAAAACTTAGCTCCCCAAAATTCATTATGGTCATTGATCAACCCACCATTATTGGTCCAACCCGATTTTCCCTTTGTGGCCCTATAAGTGTTAAGACTGAGTTGCCCCAATGCTTGTTAGTTTACAACCCACCAACGTGGTTGCCTTATGACGTGGGAAGAGGAGAGGCTTCATCCTAAAACAAACACACAAAGGCAAGACTGATAGAGGTGGGCAAGTTCAATACTTTATGACAATTAGAAAGGAGCTTAAAACAATCTTGTCTGGACAAATTATACTGTTTGGTCAGTATATTTTATCTGTTGTGCTATTTTGGTCACTACATTTTTAATTGGCTCAATTTTAACCTTTAATTTTAGTTTTTTTTTTTTATCAATTTGATCCAATCGATAATATTGTTAGTTTTTTTTTTTTTTTTTTTTTTATAAAGAAAATATCATTAAATTGGTTGAGGCTAACTCACTGAGTTGAGTAAGTTTATAATTTTATCCTTAAAAATATGGCACATGACACTTATGTGCGTGTTTTTCATAAAGAAATACTAAGAGTTATAATCAATTGGACTAAATTAAGATACAATCGTAAATTCAGGGATAAAATTATAAATTCAAGGTTAAAATCAAGCCAATTGAAATTACGGAATTAAAATGATACAATGATCAAAGCATAGGGACCACTATCATAATTTTCCGGTCTTGTTTTTATGAAGCCAAATATACAAGCAAGCCATCCTCCTTTCATCCCCTTCAGGACTCAACTTGACTTTGGAAGGTTCCTATAAGCCTTGGAATCAACCATGTCCTCTAGCTTGCACTCCAAGAGAGCCTTAGTACTAAGGCCACTTTAGCTTCGCCCAGAGTTATCCTTAATTCTCTTTGCCCCATTTGCTACTTTGTATTTGAAGATGCTAATCATGTCCTACGAGAATTCATGGCCAAGTCCATTTGGTCTATTTTTAATTACGCTTCTCCCACCCGCTAGAGATTTTCATTTTTTTGTATCTATCTTTGTTTTTTTATTTTATTTATTTATTTATTTTTATAGGCAAAATAAAATTTTATAGATAAATTATGTAGCCCAAGTAGTACAACAAAATACATGAAGAAGTTTGGAAAAACAGATTGCTTAAGAAGATGAATTGTGTCTATATCTATGTTTGCTAAATTACTATCATGTGCATGTATATATGTCTAGTCGGCAATGATGCATTGTTGTCACCTTGGAATTTTGACGTATTGTTACCCTTTGTAATTTTTCCTTATCAATAAAATATTTTCTTTTTGTTGAAAAAAAAATGAGGGAAAAAAAAAAGGAAAAATAAAATGATGAAACCTGCTGTCCATAGAACCATAACTACAAAGTTAGAAGAAAACATAAACTTTGTCAAAGAGCGCCAAATAACAAGAATCTCCTCTTTCAAGATGCTAACTTCTTCTTAAACTTCTCCACCACTGGTTGCCAAGTACTTCTTCTCCTTGGATTGCCCCTAAAGGTAATCCATGATATGAAAGAGGTAATGTCTGACTGAGACAATTAAGTTTTTTAGCAAACTCCTTAACTAACCCCTCGTCCACACCAATTCTACAAGCAATACTTTTATGAAAATTAATCTTAAGACCTAACATGACTTCAAAACACCTCAGAATTCTTTTAAGCTCAATGATTTCATCCCATTTGGCTTCGCAAAAAATAATAGTGTCATCTGCAAATTGTAGATGAGAAATTTGCAACTCTTGATGACCAACTGAAGCTCTTCTGATCTGCCTATTTTCTTTGGGTCTCTCCAATAGAATATTTAAACCTTCAGCCACTATATTAAAGAGGAAAGGCGATAGTAGATTACCTTATCTTAACCTATTTTGAGGAGAAAATTCTGCTGTGGGTGACCCATTTACAAGCACTGAAATCCTTGAAGTAGAAATGTAGGACCTAATCCAGCCCACCCATTTTTGACCAAACCCATAGTTTTCCATCATTGACAACAAAAACTCCCAGTTAGCTGAGTTATAGGCCTTCTCAAAATCCAATTTAAGAATGACTCCTTTTTTTTTAGACTTTTTCCACCAATCCACCACTTCATTAGCGATTAGAAACCCATCAAGGATGCATCTGCCACCAAGGAAAGCAGTTTGAACTTCTCCTATGAGTTTAGGGAGCACTTGCCTTATCATTCTAGACAACACTTTAGCCAACATTTTGTAAATTGAGCTAACCAAGCTAATAGGTCTATACTCACTCAAATTTGTGGGGTTCTTCTTTTTAGGAATCAAACTGATGAAAGAGTTGTTTACCTTTTTAGCCAGATTCCCATTATTGTAAAACTTTTGGAACAACTGAATGAACTCACCTTTCATTATAGACCAGCACTTTTGAATGCAATACAAATTGAAACCATCAGGCCCAGGGGCCTTATTTCCACTACAATCTTGGATGGCTGCCCAAATTTCTACTTCACTAAAATCTGACTCAAACACATCCTTTGAATCAACAGGACTAATAGATAGGATTCAATCTTTAAAATGCCAACTCTACCAATGTATTTTCTATCCAGTGCATTGTCAAGTCTACCAGTGTATTTTCTATCCATCTTTAAAATGCTCGTTAGTGTTGCTAAAACAATTGATAGGACTCAATTTAACTTCTTGTGGGGAGGTTCTGAAATTGAAAGGAAAATTCATGTAGTTAAGTGGAAGGATGTGTGTAAAAGTAAAGCTCAAGAGGGGTTGGGTGTGAGAAGTTTCAGCGATGTTAATGTGTGTCTAATGCTAAAATGGTGGTGGAGGTATGGTAGAGAGCATCAGTGATTATGGAAACTGGTGGTTTGTAGTAGATATGGTGGTCTTGGGGGCAGGTGGACACCAGCACCAGTGCCAGATGCAATGGTATCTATAGTGTGGAAGGATATTGTATCAGTAGTCTCATTAAATATTGTTGTGACTGAGTTTTTCTCACAAAATTTTAGGATTATCATGGGAAATTGGAAGAGGATACATTTTTTGATGGATAGGTGGTTTAATAATACAAGTCTCAGGAATGAGTTTCCTAAATTATTTAGTTTATTAGTGGAGCAGGAAGACTCATTTTAGTTTTTCTATCAACAAAAAGGGCTGGACAATGATTGAAAGCTGGCATTTAGAAGACCACTCTTAGCTTGGGAGGAGGAGGAGGAGGTTCAAAGGATAAATGTATTATTGTCAGAGGTACCTAATCTAAATCCTATGACTGAGGATACTTGTTCATGGATGGCTAATAATTCCGGTGTGTTCTCTGTAGCTTCAGTACGGAAAAGGTTGGAGTCAGTTAATGGGCCCATGATTAGCATTTCAAAGTTCATGTGGAGAAATGCAACACCTCCAAGGGCTCAGTTTTCAGTTGGTTAGCATGGAAAGGGAGAACAAAGACTGCAGAATTTATGTATAGGATTGGAGCTTTATCTGTCAATGTCAGCTCCCTATGTGTGTTTTGCAAGACAGATGTAGAAACAATTAATCATGTGATGCTTTTATGTCCAATGCTATGTAAATTATGGTCTGAGTTGGTAAGTTGGTGGGAGGTACAATGGGTAACACCAGGTTCTGTGGGTGTTTTGTTACAATGGTGGTCTAGTATGAAATTTAGAAAGAAGGAGTTGAATATTTGGAAGGTTGTCCCTTTGGCTATGTTATGGTCCTTATAGAAACTTAGGAATGGTTGCTTATTTAATAATGGCAATGTTGCTTTTGCAGAGATGGTGAAGCTATTGAAAGTTAGAATTGCTCTATGGGTCAAGTCTAATGTTAAGGGAGTGAATTACTCAGTGCATGATATTGTGGCAAACTTGAAGTAGGTGAGAGGTTGTGTGGCATAGGAGGCCTATTGCTATATGCTGTTGTTCTGAGATTGTAAACTTGTATGCTGATGTTAGGTCTGATGCTGTATGCTGCTGGTGTATGATGTTATTTTGGCCTACTACATGCTACTATTCAAAGGTCTGCTGATGTGTGTGTTGGTTGGCCTACTGTTGTATGAGGCTGGTCTAGTCTGTACAACTACTATGAAGGGAGTTGAAATGCTGATGCTGCTGGTTTTGGTGTTCTGTTTTTGTTTCTTCTTTCTTTCTTTTGGTTCCTTTTGATTGATTTCTCACCAATCTTGGGTCAAGTGCTTGCAAATGATTGTACTTCTTTAAAGGTGCCAACCTAGTTAGGATTGTTAAGGTTAGCGTTGATGCTTTTGCACTTCCCTCTTTGTTGATATAAGTTTTTACATGTATTTCTTTCTTCATCAATAAAGTTTCATTTTGCTGATTAAAAAAAAAAAGGAAAAAGCACCAAATAACTTATTCACTTTTTCATCTATTCTATCGAGATCCACTTTTTCAATCTTGAACATCATTTTGATTTTGTTAATGGGTGTTGTAATTTGGTAGGACCAAAAATGCGGTGACTGGTGGATGCAATACGGGAATGATAATTTAGTAGGTTACTGGCCAGTCACCTTATTTTCACACCTTTCTGACAGTGCATCAACAATTGAATGTCCAGGACAGGCGATGAACTCACCATCTAATGGGAAACATACCACCACTCAAATGGCCATTTCTTTGAAGAAGCGTATGGCAAGGCTAGTTACTTTAACAACATCCAAATTAAAGATGGGTCAAACAACTTAACGGCTCCAAAAGATGTTAGCACTTTAGTTGAGGAATCCATTTGCAATGATATTGAAAATGGAAAAGATGATAATTGGGGCAACTATTTTTACTATGGAGGTCTTGGTAGAAACCGTAATTGCCTATGATAAATTTGAAAAAATAAAAAAGAAGCAACTCTCTTCTTATTAATCTCTCTTTTTTGTTGTGTGAACTGCATGGACGGGGCAATTTGAACTTTTAATTACTGTACTAAAGGCCTTGCATATCTTAAATGATTATTATAACAAAGGTCACTAAGAAGTCTTTTCGCTTCAATTAGAACCGCAGATGGTAAATTTTTTAGTAAATTTGATCATCTTGATTTGCGTGTATCGAGGCCTAATTCACTTTTTGATTTGAGTGATAGACTCTCTGAGCCTGGTAGATGATATTTCTATATTTGTATTATATTTTTTAATATTTTAGTATTAATCTAGAGAAAAGATAAATTAATTGCGCAAAAGAAAAAAAAGAGCCTTGAAACTGTATTATTTCTACACAATAATTGGGCAGCAATTCTATGGTCCCAAAAATGGAACGAAGAAAAAAAAAAAACAAATTTATGATTGAAATTTGGGTCAAAATGTAAATTTTTTTTAACTTTTTCTGTTTTAGATTTGACGGCAGGGTAAAGTTAATACGATTTAAAAAACTTTTTAAAAGTGAAACTAAAATTATTCAAAGTTTAAGGGTATAATTAAAAAATGAGACAAAATATAAGAGTAACAATGAAATTTTTTCCGAAGTTGGGATAGAGGATCTGAAACCTACAACCAGTAATACTATATTGGAAAAGGGTCACTGCTGTGCTCAAACCACAGCAGTGACTGTGGTGCCTCCGTTTGAGGTGTATTATGATCTTATTTTTATGATCCAAACCGTTGGTTTTGTAGGGTTTGTTGAGTATTTCATGCCTACCAAAAATCATATTAATCGGATATCAACAACTATATGATCGATAACCAAAAAAATAAATAATAATTTTTTTTTTTAAGAAATAGCATAAATAATATGCAATTCGATCATATAGTTGTTGATATCCGATTAATATGATTTTTGGTAGGTATAAAGTACTCAACAAATCTTATAAAATGAACGATTTAAATCATAAAAATAAGATCATAATACACCTCAAATGAAAACACGATAATCACTATTGTGCTTTGAGCACAGCAAGGATCCCTGTTCCATACTATACTGCATTCAAAAGTAAAAGTAAAAAAAAGTGTGATTATCATTGCTAGAAATACCTTTGTTATTTATATGAATGTACGTGGAATTTGTATCTGATAGAGACAGGGCTAGAATTTGTATGTGATAGAGATAGGGGTAAGTATCCGTCTAGTCATTTTTTATTTTTTCTGTAAAATCCGTCTAGTCAAATTGCGCTCAATAGGTGGGGGTAGAGATGTGATACTCTCCTTTAACTCAGTAAAGATGATGCAACAGGAAATGTTGAAAATGGAAGGTTGGATTAAGGATTAGAGTGACTTAGTAAAAGTCTAGAAACAAGGTATGACCTTGGATCAAGAACGTATTGTGTGGCTAAGCTGTTATGGAGTGCCTCCTAACTTGTGGAGCTTTAATACTTTCAACAGTATAGGGAGGCAGTGGGGACAATTTATTGAGTTAGATGATAACACTTTGCAGTTAAAAACCTTGCAATGTGGTAAGGTAAGGATAGCTACATCCTGTATGGAATCTATTAACGCGTCCATTATCTTAGATGGCAAAGGTGTCTTCTACCCAGTCAAGATCTGTGAGGAGCAGATTGTTATTTCTAAGGTAGTAATGCAACATTGCAGCTGTCGGTCTTTCCAAAGGGATAGAGCCAGCCAGAGTTCAAACAATGAGGCCGCTGATGAGGCTTCCGATTCAGATCTGGGCAACTTTCCGGTGGTGCAGGGGGTCGATAAGGCTGCCAAGAAAGGGGTTGGTGATCATAGAGTGGCTGCGGCAGCAGGGGAGCGTACTGTGTCAGAGGATGATGGAAAGGTAAATAGTAGGCAGAGTGTTTCTGTGGTGGAAGAGACAATCAGTAGGTTGGAGGTGGCATGTGGAGTACGTAATGTCAGCCCCGAAGTCAATTTGGTGGGCTCTATGCAAGGTGTGAGTGGTGATCATGCAAAGGTCAATGATGTAGTATGCACGCCAGGTTTTATTCGAAGTTTGAGTGGTTCTGTTTGTCAAGGTGCTGGTTTAAATCTTGAGGTAGTGTTGGGCAAAGCCCAAGCCCAACATGGGGGGAATAATTCTAATTAGGCCCAAAGCCTTGGTGTCACTAGATGTTTACAAAGTCCAACTAATGTTGATAATTATTTTCAGCCTATTTGTGGGGTTTCGGTCCAGCACCAACTACAAATTGATTCAGCCAGTGGAGTGGGTTTGGGTAAGGCCGGGGTGTGTTCAGGACCTTCACATCAGGTTAGAAAAACCCACAGGAAACAGAAGAGTAAATGTATGAGAAGGAGAGTTTGGAATAAGAAAGGGGGTCTCGAGCTTCATAACCGAATTGGTCCATCAGTACAAGTCAAGAAAGGAGCAATTCTTAGGTTTGCAGTGGCTGCTATTTCGCTGTCTATGGCAAGTGAATCCAGTCGTGGTAGATTGCTACTCAATGAGGCTGAAGCAACCTTACAGATGGGGGCGAGTACTTGGGCTCAACTGTGAAGGCAAAGAGGAGGAGGTCATGATCAAGCTTATGGAATTAGAGTCCATGGATATGGACAAGGTGCACCAGAAGGGAAAGGGAGTAGTCAGTTAATTGACTTCTTCTAGAAGGCTCACGTGTGCTATTTTGTTAAATGAAGCTTTTATCATGGAATGTTAGGGGGTTAGGTAGGACTGGTAAGTGTAGGAAAATCAAGCAGGTGCTTAAGGAGAGGAAAATAGACATAGCTCTCTTGCAAGAGACCAAAAAAGAGGTAGTTAATTCAGAGCTGGTGCAAACTATTTGGGCTGGGGAAAAAATGGAGTTTATGTCAGTTGATTCAGTAGGGTCTGCTGGTGGGCTTCTCTGTATCTGGAATCCTGTAGTTTTTCAGCTCAAGAACTGTTGTTGCAATCGCAATTTTATCCTCTTAGCAGGTTCAATATTTTTTTCTTTTAATTGTGTAATTGTTAATGTTTATGGGCCAAATGATCCTGTAGGAAGAAAAAGGGTGTGGGATATTCTTGTGAATCTTAAATCACAATTCTTGGAACCATGGTGCTTGGGGGGTGATTTTAATGAAATTAAAAGCATTTCTGAAAGAAAAGGTTGCTCTAGGAGGGATAAGGGTATGAGGGAGTTCAATGAATTGATAGAGCAACTAGAGGTCTTTGATCTACCTATGTGTGGAAGGAAGTTTACTTGGTGTCATTCACAAGAGGGTGATAGATGGAGCAGGCTTGACAGATTTCTATTAAATCCAGAATGGTTGCAGACTTTCAATTTTAAGCTTTGGGGTTTACCTAGACTGGTCTCTGACCATTGCCCTATTATTCTGATGGAGGATGAGAGGGATTGGGGTCCTAGACCATTCAGGTTCATAAATTCTTGGTCATTGCATCCAAATTTCTTGCCATTTGTGGAACAAACTTGGGCTACTCTAAATGTGTTGGGTTGGGCTGGATTCAGATGTTTAGTCAAATTCAAAGGGTTAAAATCAGTTTTGAAGGGGTGGAATAAGGAGGTGTTTGGAAATGTGGAAATGCAAGCTCAAAGCTACAGATGAGGAAGTTCATGCCCTTGATCTAGTTGTCGAAGCAAGGGTCTTATCTGCAGATGAAGTAGCGAGGAAGAGAGAACTGAAAGGTGATGCTTGGCAGCTAAGTAAAATGCTGGAGAGGATGTGGTTTCAAAAATCTAGACTTAAATGGGCATTATTGGGTGATCGAAATACTCCTTTTTTCCATGCTATGGCTAGATGTAGAAGTAATAGGAATGCCATATGCTCCATTTTGGTGAGTGGAATTACTGTAGAAGAGCCTCTAGCCATTAAAGCTGAGGTGTTCAAACACTTTAGCAATATGTTTGAGGAGTCTTGGAGGGTTAGGCCCACCTTAAATGGCCCCTTTAAGTCAATTGGGGAAGGCCATGATTCAGGATTTTTGGAAGCGGAATTTTCAGAGGAGGAAATCTTAAGTACTATTAAATCTTGTGGGGGAAACAAGGCCCTCGGGCCTAGTGTCTCATCTGTTTATCAGTGGTTTGAATTGGGATTTGGGGCTAATAGTTTGATCTATACAGTTTTGTGGAAAGCTCCAGCTCCACCAAGAGCACAATTCTTTGGTTGGTTGGTTTAAAGCTGAAGTGTTCAAACACTTTAGTAATATGTTTGAGGAGTCTTGGAGGGTTAGGCCCACCTTAAATGGCCCCTTTAAGTCAATTGGGGAAGGCCATGATTCAGGATTTTTGGAAGCGGAATTTTCAGAGGAGGGAATCTTAAGTGCTATTAAATCTTGTGGGGGAAACAAGGCCCCCGGGCCTGATGGATTTAATATGGGCTTTTTTCAGAAATGCTGGCATATAGTGAAGGAGGATGTCTTGTTATTTATGAGGGACTTTCATCAAAATGCCAAGTTGGTTAGAGGGTTAAACAGTTCCTTCATAGCTTTAATCCCAAAAAATGAGAACCCAGCTAGCCTAAATGAATATAGGCCCATCAGCTTAGTGGGCTCCATGTACAAGATATTGGCCAAGGTACTATCAAATAGGTTGAAACAGGTGCTGCCTAGGATCATAAGTGAAACTCAATCGGCTTTTTTGAGGGGCAGAAACATTTTAGATGGCATACTTATTGCTAATGAGATAGTAGATGGGTGGAAGAAGGCTAGAGGATGTGGAGTTGTGCTTAAACTGGATTTTCATAAAGCTTATGATTCTGTCAATTGGGAATTTTTGTTCTCTATGTTATTTAAATTTGGTTTTGGTACTAAGTGGGTGAGTTGGATGAACGAATGTGTTGCTTCTGTAAGAACTTTAGTGTTGGTTAATGGGTCTCCAACTACTGAATTTAGTCCACAGAAGGGACTTCGTCAGGGAGACCCACTGTCACATTTTCTGCTCATTATTGTGGCTGAAGCACTTAATATCTTAATGGGTAGAGCAAAAAATTTGGGACTGATTACAGGGGCATCTGTTGGGCCTAGTAGTCTGCGGATTACGCATCTACAATTTGCGGATGATACCATTTTGTTCTGTGAAGCTGATTGGGGGGAAATAGTTAATATAAAATGAATCCTCAGGTGCTTTGAAGTTTTGTCAGGACTTAGAATTAATTTTAACAAAAGTGTGGTCTGTGGGGTGGGGATTCCAGATGAGCTGGGTCAGGATTTTGCAAGTAGGTTGAATTGTAAATTTCAAAAATTGCCCATGAAATACTTGGGGTTGCCATTAGGGGCCAGCCCAAGAAGTAGCAGAACTTGGCTGCCAGTGATTGATAAGTGTAAGCAAAGACTTGCTTCTTGGAAGAGAAGATATCTATCCTTTGTAGGTCGAGGGACTTCGTCAGGGAGACCCACTGTCACCTTTTCTGTTCATTATTGTGGCTGAGGCACTTAATATCTTAATGGGTAGAGCAAAAGATTTGGGACTGATTACAGGGGCATCTATTGGGCCTAGTAGTCTGCGGATTACGCATCTACAATTTGCGGATGATACCATTTTGTTCTGTGAAGCTGATTGGGGGGAAATAGTAAATATAAAACGAATCCTCAGGTGCTTTGAAGTTTTGTCAGGACTTAGAATTAATTTTAACAAAAGTGTGGTCTGTGGGGTGGGGATTCCAGAGGAGTTGGGTCAGGATTTTGCAAGTAGGTTGAATTGTAAATTTCAAAAATTGCCCATCAAATACTTGGGATTGCCATTGGGGGCCAGCCCAAGAAGTAGCAGAACTTGGCTGCCAGTGATTGATAAGTGTAAGCAAATACTTGCTTCTTGGAAGAGAAGATATCTATCCCTTGCCGGTCGGCTGACCTTGATTAAGTTTGTTCTTGCCAGCTTACCTATTTTTTATCTATCAATATTTAAGATGCCTGAGATGGTAGCAAAAAAGATGGAAAGTATTCAATCTGCTTTTCTTTAGGGTGGCTCAGATTTGAGGAGGAAAGTGCACTTGGTGAAATGGGAGGATGTTTCTAAAAGTAAAAACTTAGGAGGGTTGGGTGTTAAGAGAATTAGAATCATGAATGTATGCCTTTTACTGAAGTGGTGGTGGAGGTTTGGTGCTGAAGAGAACTCTCTTTGGAAGGATGTTATATGTGGAAAGTACAGGGAGACAGGTTGGGCATGGTATCCCTCTACTGAGAGGACTATCAGGTTGTCTAAAACCTGGGCTGACATTATTTACACTGTGGCTTCTAGGGCAGATCTTATGCGATTTTTTAGGAGTAATGCTGTGGTCAAGATTGGGGATGGTAGAAGAATTAGATTTTGGTCTGATTGTTGGACAGAGGGTGTATGTCTTAGAGATGAGTTTCCTAGACTATATTCTCTATTAGTTGATAAAGAAGAGTCTGTATTCATGTTTCACAGCAATAGAGATGTATATGGTAATTGGGTGTTTAATTTTAGGAGGCCTCTTTTCGCATGGGAGGAAGCAGAATTGAGTAGATTACTAGTACATCTGAGTAGTCCCCCTTTGCTCAGAGCTAATGTGGTTGATTGTTTGACTTGGAATGCAAATACATCTGGTTGCTTTAGTGTCTTATCTGTTTATCAGTGGTTTGAATTGGGCTTTGGGTCTAATAGTTTGATCTCTAGAGTTTTGTGGAAGGCTCCTGCTCCACCAAGAGCACAATTCTTTGGTTGGTTGGTGTGGAAGGGTAGAATCAAGTCTACTAGTTATTTGCGCAGGATTGGTATCCTAAATGCCAATGTTGATGTTTGTTGTGTTTTTTGCAAAGAAGAGGAGGAAACTATTAACCATGTGTTACTTCACTACCCTCGTGTGTGGCTGATCTGGTCTTATTTTGTCAGAAGGTGGGGGTGGCAATGGGCTTCACCAGGTTCTGTTCAGAGTGTTATTCAGTGGTGGTCTGGTTGTAGAATGAGGAAACTTGAAAAGAAGCTGTGGATTGTAATACCATATGCTATTTCCTGGTCCATATGGAAACAGAGGAATGACTCTGTGTTCAATGGGGTGGAGCCTAATTTTCTAGCTTTGTGTGAATATATTGAGGTTCGAATTGCTTTGTGGATTAAGTCCTCTGTCCCAGCTTTGAACTTCACTGTCAATGACCTAATGCATAATTTGCAACAGATTAGAAGATGCTTGGCTTAGGAGTTTCTGCAGTAGATTGCACTGGTGGTTTATAGAGATGGAAGGCAATATAGAAATGGGATCTTTGTGACTTTCTGCAGCTTTGGGTGGGTAAAGCAGAGGAGGTTTCACTGATTGATTGCCAAATGATTCTGTGTAAATCAGCATGTTAGACTCTAGCCGTCTGGTGTACTGGGCTGGCTATTGGCCTTAGGGAATAATTGTCATCTGACTAGTGTAATCTTGGTGGTGATGGGTTTGCTACTGAAGTCCATTCTCTGCTGATATGGTTTCATTCTCTGCTCTGATGTGGTTGGCTGATATGTGCTTTGACAAATCAGATGTTCATTAATAAAGATCTCTTTTCTCCACCTCCAGATCAAAGTTGTGGATCAAGGCTGGGGCTCCTCTGTTATTATCCTTGTGTCTGATATGCTTCAAGTGCAATACTGATAGGGGTATCCTGCTGCTGTTGCTGATTGATGGTGTAGTCCTGGAGTCTTAGGCTGTTGATGGCTAACACATATTTGGTGGTCTGAATTGGTTTGCTGATCAATCTCAGCCAGTGGTGTTGTAGTAGTGGTTAGCAGATGACTGTGCACTAGTTTGCTGTGGTTGGTCTGGCTCGGGTTTGCTACTGTTTTGCTATAGACAGGAAGGGTGGTCTCCCCATCCTCTTCTGCCAGCTGCTGTGAGGTTGGGGGTTAGAGGAGTAGGATTTAGGCTGCTGTGTGTTTTTGTTTTTGTTTCCCTTTTTGGTTGGATTCTCTTCAACCTTCGGGCTCGAGCTAGCAGATGATTGTGCATTCTCCTTAGTGCCAACCTAGTTGGGATTAGGGTGGTTTGCTTTGATGCTTTTTGCTCGTGCCTCCCCTCCTTGTTGATGTATACCATGTTGTTTTTGTTATGTTATCATCAATAAAGAGTTTTTCTTTTGTTGAAAAAAAAAAAAAAAAAAAAATTGCGCTCACATTAAATAGTAAGTAATTTTAAACCTGATTTAAATTTAAATAAATTATTCAATACTTTGTCACCTAGCACTTTGTTTCCTAAAAATCTAACCTAAAATTTGATAAATTTGATAATTTAGATCAATAACTATTTTTTTTAGAACACCATCTAAACTTATTCCATGAATATTAAGCAAATTCTCATTAATTTGATATTGGACCTAATCTAGTTACTTTAAATTGCCTACTTAACTTGATATATATAACCTATTAAATTGTTTTTGGTCTTAAAGTATATTAAATGAGTTTGAGTATTTTAATAATTATTTGAATATTTGGACAATATTTTAACCTTTTAACTTATGTTTGAATTTCCCATCGGGGAAAAAAAAAAAAAAAAAAAAAAAACTTACATTTGAATTTAAGCTCTAAACAAAACATTTATATATTTCTTGTTTTTTTATTTTTATTTTTTATTATTAGTTCTAGAGTTTATTCAATTTGTACACACATTTTTTCTCCCCCTTAATTGTAAAGGGTGAGCTCTACAAGTTGATAAGGCTTTACCAAGTCATTTTTACTTAAACTTGTTAATTAAATATTAGGTAAGCGTTTAGTGTTAATATTTATTTCAAGAAAAATGATATAAAAGTTTATTTTTTAGACTCGTTTTATAAATCTAGTGAAATGTCAAGAAAATAATTGGTTGATAATTAGAGAATATTTAATTCAAACAATCATCTTCTTGACACATCACCAAGCCTACAAAGCATGTCTAATTTTTGGACCTGAATAGTAATACTCTTATTTCAATTATAGAATGTGGATTCAAGTAAAGCTGATGTAACATTGCTATATCAACTTTATGTTAATATTTCCCCCATCAAAAAAAAAAAAAAAACTTTTTGTTAATATTATTTCAATTGTAGAATGTGGATTCAAGTAAGCCAATGTAACCTTGCTGTAACACCCCGAAATAATTCAACATGAACTACCTATAAATAATCGACATTTACCCAACTATAACAATAATCTGCCCATCTTTACATCATTACTAATGTGTCTTTACAAAGGTTTTACATACAGGTATACATTCATCAATACAAACATATGAATCTATAGCATGTAAAGCATCCATTCTCAAAACAATACAATGCCCTTAAGGGCTTACATCTTCCAAGATATAAGCTTGGTTACACAAAAGATGGTTTTTGCAACCCATACACATAAGCCCTTGGCTAAAAAAGAATTACACAAAATAAAAGAGCTATGTACTCTTCTCAAAACATCCACGCTCTCAGTTCGGCGGGTTCACCACATCTTTACATGCACCAAATCCCATAAGGTTGAGCACAAAGCCCAGTAGAGTATTCTTACAAAGTATATATAGTTATGCTTTTTCCTTAACATAAAAACAAATGTAATTGCAATGCTATGCCAAGATTAAGGAATAGAGGAAAAATATTCATTTCAATGCACCATTTCAAAATCAACCTACTCCCAATACCATCATGTGATCTCATCAATTTCAAACTTCCATTATTAATTCAATAGGGGCGATAAATATGACACTGGTAATCCCTACGCCGATATCTGCAAGTAGACTCTACGAGTACTACCAAACTGTTATTTTCACCTTGGACACTCAGGCCAACTTATCAAATTCATCTAGACCTCCTATCTGGACTTACCAACGTATTTACCCCTTATACATTTTCATAGTTCTCAACACCACAACTATTTTTTTTCCTCATGATGGAAATCTCAATGATTTAGATTCACAATGTACTATAATAAATGAAATAACATGCAATGCAAATGATCCTTCCCATAACTTAAGACATTTCTCCACTTTTGAGTATCTCTACTACAATGTCAACATTCACATTCTCATCTTCTCTTTTCAATGTTCATCCACATGATTAATATATTTCATCAACACGTAGTCACAATTTTCATATCACAAGACATAACAATTTAATCTCGCCACAACCTTGCTCATGTATGTATTATCAACAATTTAGCATTAACACCTCATATTCATACAACAAGAAATTTTCCATTTTTTCCAAACATTGATGCAACTCACTTTCTTCATCATTTTAAAACAAGAAAATAAGAAATTTCAAAGACATTTGCCATATTACCAAAATCCCCAATTTCTAGGGTTTTTCTCAAAACAATCACTTCCCATTTCATGGTGAAAACTCTCACCCAAAACATTTCTTTTCTTAGGTCAGCAAGATGAACCCTCAAGGATTGACCAAAAATTTAGAGTTAAAAGAGAAACCCTCTTTTGAGGAAAACCTTTACATTTTGAAATCACAAGGCTAATATCATCACAAACTAGAAAGAACTCTTAAATCATCATAAAAAGGGCAAAACTAGTATATATAACTCAAGAATATCCCTACCTCAAAGTAGAAGCCCAAGGAGAAGGGTGAGACAAAGGTGAAGCTTTCAAAAGTGGCAAAACCCACTTCTTCTTGGATAGAAATAAAGATCTTGAAGAGCTCAATCTTTTTGTCTAAGGAAGGAGGGTGAGAAGACCACTAGATCTAGGTCAAATATAGAGAGAGGGGGTATTTCTAGAGAGAGAAGCTCTCAACCTAGGGATTTGGATGAAAAGAGTTGAAAAAGTTATGTAAAAAGTCATTTTTACGATCTGATATACGCAAACCCCGCTCGAGCGGATAGTTTCATGCTCAAGCGTCAGACACAGCAACAATCACTCGCTCGAGCGCAAATAGAACCGCTCGAGCGTGGATTTCACCCGTCCAGTATTTCACAGATTGTAGACATCCACTCGAGTGCCAGAAGGGCCGCTCGAGCTCATACACGCTCGAGCGTAAGAAACGCTGCTCGAGCGTAAAAAACACTCTTGCAGCACTTTTGTAGAGACACTCGATACTGAAAGGTTGCAAACTCCGCTCAAGTGCAAGAAGTCCCGCTCGAGTGGAAGGCCGAAAATTTGGGCAACAAGATTCTAGACCGAAAGGCAGCCAACCTGTTCTAAACACGCTCAAGTCACTCCAAAACTCAAATTCAAGAGGTATAAGGAAGAAAGACAAAACCAGTAGCATCAAACAACAAGATTTGGATCCAGAATACCATGACAGTCGGGTAGAGACCCGGGGTCGCTATAACCTCCCCACCATAGGAAATTTCGTCCCCGAAATTTAAACAAAACACCAAACCAAGGTTGTAGCAATTTTAATCAATTCAGCCACATTCTCAAGTCGTAACATTTATGTTCAATTATCATTTATCGTTTCTTTCATCATCATTTCATCAAAACCACATGTGCTTATACAAGGTATATAAAATAAGGCATCCATAGGAAAACATTATGCCTACACAACCTCATACCCAATTTAACAATACATACAACAACATTTGATCATTTATTTAACACATTTTCCATTCACCATAAGGAAACATTACAGTTTAAATCAGATCAACTAAACATACTCAAATAAATCCGGATACTTGGAGCGGACTTCCGCCTCTCTTTCCCAAGTTGCTTCCTCGACCCCATGGTGCCTCCACAACACCTTCACTAATGGTATGGTCTTACCCCGTAACACTTGCTCCCGGGTATCTAGAATTTGAACCAGTCGCTCCTCATAAGAGGCGTCCTCATCTACCTCCAAATCAACCCAATTTAACACATGAGAAGGGTCGGGCTCGTATTTCCTAAGCATTGACACATGAAACACATTGTGAACCCGCGAAAGTTGTGGCGGTAAGGCTAACCGGTAGGCCACTTCTCCGATTCTCTCAAATATCTCGAAAGGTCTAATGAACTTCGGAGACAACTTTCCGCTCTTGCCAAACCTCATTAAACCTCTCATAGTAGAGATCTTAAGAAACACGTGATCACCCACATAAGAGAATAAGGGTCGTCTCCTCTTATCGGTGTAACTCTTTTGTCGGCTTTGGGCCGTGGCTAATTTCTTCCGAATGAGAGCAACTTTCTTGGCAGTCTCCCTAACAATCTCCGGACCCAACAACGGTGCATCCCCCACCTTGGCTCAACAAACTGGTGATCTACACGGTCGGCCATACAAGGCCTCAAATGGTGCCATCTCAATGCTAGCCTAATAACTATTGTTATGGGTGAATTCAATCAACGGTAAATGTCTCTCCCAAGACCCCTTAAAATCTAGGACACAAGCTCTAAGCATGTCCTCTAAAATCTAAATGATGCGTTCCGACTGCCTATCGGTTTGAGGATGATAAGTGGTACTAAAGGTTAACTTGGTTCCCAATGCCTCTTGAAGGCTTTGCCACAACTGGGCGGTAAAACGAGGATCCCTATCCGACATAATGGTGATCGGCACCTGTAGACGCCCCCGAATGCCCCCGGAGGGTGAGTCCCGTTCTGTTCATATTGGGCTCACTACAGTTCGGATTCTCGAATTGTCACGGTTCTTAATCTGAACCAAAGAGTCCAAATCCGGCAAATCGTTTTGGAAAACAGATTTTTAGAAAAGAAATGCCAAACATGGACTGCTTTGCCAGATACAGAGTCGCCACCTAAATATTTTATTTTGGGGAAATTTAGGAAACCCTGACTCGGTGCCAAAGGCCACGTGTCCGTCATCACCAAAGTTGTCCGTCATCACCAAAGTTGTCTTGGTTCGGGAACTTGGGTACGATTGGGGAAGGTCAGCTATGAGCACCCCCGCTCGCCCGATCAAAGATCGGCCTCTACTAACCATGATATCTTGTTTTGAAAACATTATATGCTCTTATTCTGGTTATTAGCCTAGAATTACTATGTTATGCGCACAACAAACAAGTATAGACCGAATCGCTTAAATTGGAACAAAACATTTCATGTTTGTTTTGAAAATGGTTTGCTACTCGCAAGTAGGCTAAAATGCAGATTTTGCCACCCTCAAGTGGGCTTTAGAAAAGATGGTTTTGCCACTATCTAGTGGGCTTAAAACTCACAGTTTTAGTGCATCATTCCAATTTAGGTAATTCAACCTCCATCCACAGGCACTCAAGCAGTTATATCACATAAGTGGCTAGCCTCATGGTAAGTATGCTGTCATGGCAACACTCACACGCATGCAAGGATGCTAAAGCATGAGAACTTACCAAGTACTCCGAGCCAAAACAGAAACTAGTTAGTAATCATATGCATGATCCTAGTTCATGTTAAGATGGCTAATGCAACACATGCAAAATGCAGCTAAGATAGGCTCGGCGAATCTACAATGAGATGTGAAATGCTACAACTAACACATATTCAATTTGGAAATGGAATACAAATGCAGTTAGAATGATGTGCCGAGCCCGGTGCATGCAAAACGAATGAATGGATGCAAACGTGCTATCATGCTGTATGCTAATTGAAACATGCCCTAGACTAACCATCGAAAGCTAGTAAATAAAAGGGAAGAAAGACGTGGGATTGGGAGACATACACACACTCACGCACACTTATTACACAATTGCCCTCACTCGGAGGGTCCAAATAAATATTACAGTCCGAATAAATAATACTAAATTAATTATTACCGAATTTCTAATTAATTAAAAAATTAAATGCAGAAAGAAGGTGGCCACAGCCCCACCTCGGGGTGCGTGAATGATGCATGCTTGACTCGTCTCGCCCGGAAACTCGCTGCCATAGCATTGTTGCCTCTGTTAACACTGCCCTGCTCCTCTGAGGACTGTGAAAATTCTTGGGGCACCTTTGAACTGATTCCTGATCACTCTGGAATATTACCGGCCAATTCAAAGCACCACCGGCCATGGGGATAGGCTTATCGGCTAACTGTTGTACCACCGGCCAGCCACCGATAGTCGGTCGGCACTGTAGGTGGCCGGCCGGCCATTTCTTCCTGCAGAATCCTGCAGTTGACAGAAGCAGAGGGCAAGCAGTGTATGGCATGGAATTTTCAAGCAAATGTGAGCATGGCTACACTCCCTATCATGTAATGGACTCAAGGGAGCATGGCCCTCGACCCTCGGGCCATCAATCACGCATTTCAATGCATGACGGCCCAAAAGCCAAGTGTGCAACTTGGATATCAAATGAAATGCAAGCACAAAACACATCAAAGGGCCCCAACCCCTATCATGATTGATCAAGAGGCAAGGGATGCATGCTCAATGAAATGCAACCTAGGCATGGAGGCTAAGTATGCAACATGAACATGCAAATGAGCAATGTATACTAGGCACGCAACCTAAACATGTAAGAAAACATGGCATGCAACAACATGCGATGATGGACTTAAACTAACATGGATAGCTCGCAAGCATGCCAAAATTAGTGGCCATAATGGTGCAAGTGAGGCAACAAAATACATGGAATGCATGCACAATGCATTAACCAAGCTTAAGGTATAAAAATGCAACTCTACCAAAGCATGGCAAGGAGGGAATATGGCATACAATGGTGCATGTTCCAGATCTGAAATGGCATGCCAAATGACTCCAAAATGACTCAAAAGCATGCAAACACTCATGTAATGCATTGTTAAGGACTCAAGCACTAAAGCTAGTGAAATGCAATACACTATAAACAAGAAAAGCGATGCTCGAATGATGAAACCAGCCCCAAACAGTCCCTATGCAGCCCAAAATAATGCTAAAACATATATGAAATGTAACCAAAATAAGCTAGCATGCTTGGCCAAAACAACATGCAACATAGGCTAGTAAGAATGGTTTACGCTACACCTACATGAAGCATGTGAGAGATCATCAAACCAGCTAAAAACAGTAACATGGTATGTCAAATAAGCCCCAAAAACCCATGGAAACAAGGTCCATGCATGCAAGAAAGATGTGTTCCTTTGAAAGACCAATAAGAGGGTTACTCTACACATGCAACAAGGACACTTAACATGGAAAAACCAGATCTAGAAATGACTTATGGGGGTCCTAAAACCCACTGAAAAATGCTGGAAATGAAGCTTGGAAGCTTGCAAATAGGAGCTCCTTTGTAAGGCCAAAAGTGCAAGTAATCAAGACAATAAGGAGAGGGGATGGCCCTCTCCTTCTTAGGACCTCAAACCACCATCCTCACCACTGAAATCTCTCAAGATTTCAGTGGTGAGGAGGCCCAAACAAGGTGGTCCCGAAGCTCACCAAAAACACACAAAAATGAGGCCAAACAAGGCCTAAGAGGGGGTAAACGACCCCAAACACACCTTAATGAAGTATCTTAAACACAAAAAAAACAGAATTTTTTTATATTATACACAAAGCTCAAAACAGTAAGGAAGATAGGCTAAAAGTGTGTGCAAAAACGGGAAATAAAGAGAGAAAATGAGTTACCTTTGTAGCCAAAAAGGGACAGCAGCCTATTGGTCCAAAAAACAGTCCCTTAGCCTCTGAAAATGGCCTCCAAGCTCCTTAGGTTGATGATGGAGGTGTTAGGCCAAGAGTTGTACTGTAAATGTGCAAGAACTAGACCCTTTTGAACCCTCTAACCCACACAAATGTAGAGAGAGAGAGAGATATAGAGAGGGAGTGATATATATCCTATATATCTGATTTTTCTAACCCTTTAATGGGGAGGAGAGGCCCTCTTTTTATAGAGAAACCAAGGGGGCAAAGCTTCTCTTAGAAGCTTTGAGCAAAGAGGCCAAACTTCTCTTAGAAGCTTGGAGCAAAAGGGCCAAGCTTCTTGGAGAAGCTAGGCAAAGGGGTCAAGAGGTTCAAGCTTCTTCAAGAAGCTAAAAAAGGATCAAGCTTCTTGGAGAAGCTAAAAAAAGGGTCAAGCTTCTTGGAGGAGCTAAAAAGGGTCAAAAGGTTCAAGCTTCTTGGAGAAGCTAAAAAAGGGTTCAAAAGGTCAAGCTTCCTCAAGAAGCTAAAACCAAGAGTTCAAAAGGTTCAAGCTTCCTCAAGAAGCTAAAACAGGGGGTTCAAAAGGTTCAAACCCCCCTCAAGAAAAGGTCTCGGCCAGAAAAAGTGGCTAATCGGCCAACAAAGTTGGCCGACCGACCACAAAATGTGCCGATCGACCATTAACGGTGCCGACCGGCCATCACCAGTGGCCGGTGGCAAGGAAACAAGGCCGGTGGCCTCAAGCCATGGCCGGTGAGGTGTGGGGATGGCCTACAAGCTATTTCCCACCTTCAGAAGCAAAACAATAAGTGTTTGATGTAAAACCAAACACAAAACAAACAAGTCGAGAGGTCTTGAGGCAAGGCGCGTAGCCGAAACCTCCGAGAACTCAAGACGAACACGAACAGGGATGATCATCGAGTGTTCAAACGATGACGTCCAAGTCTTGAGGACTGTCAAAAATAGGGTGTCTACAGCACCCCATGAAGCTAAACTATCTCCCTAACATACAACTCTGCCAAGTGCTCAACTGAGTCGCTAGTTCACATAGGAATGAAGTGTGTGGACTTAGTCAACCTATCAACAATCACCCAAATGGCATCGTTACCCCGCTGTGTTCTAGGAAGCCCAATTACGAAGTCCATGGTCACGTGTTCCCACTTCCACTCGGCTATTGGTGCGGGTTGTAACAAACCCGCTGGTTTTTGATGCTCGGCCTTGACTTGCTGACAAGTAAGGCATTTTGACACGAAGCATGCAACATCCTGCTTCATACCTGTGACAACCTTCACCACTGTTTACTGATAATACCATTGATTACTGCTAAACTATGACTGAACATGATTAAGTAACTGATTTGACTGACATTCTGAACTGATTGATTGAGTGTATTAGTTTAAACGCATTTCTATCTGTTTGACTGTTAATTGATCTGTTTATGTTTTAAGTTTGAACTGTAAATTGAAGGCCTTATCGGCGGTCGAATCTGAAATCGATTAATGTTTTATGCTAATTAGAATTTATATGATTTTATGGTAGATTTGATTGAAATGTGATTTAGAATGATTAAATTAGATTAAATAATGGTAAATTACATTAGTTGGCTTATTTATCAAAATTCCATAGAAGTGGGCCACTTTGTTAAGTCTTGTTAGAGCTTATGTGTTGCAGCATTTTGTTCATTCTTGAGACCAAAACCGACTGAGAGAGGGAGAGTAGGAGGAAAGACTTGAGTTCATCAAATTGGCTTGGAGAATTAGAAGATTTGGAGGATAATTGCACAAATTGGGCTTCCATTCTTGAAATTGAGGACCTAAGGTAGGAGAATCATCTTCTTGAACTTGTATTTAAGTTGCATCTTGCATGTTTCATGGAAGTTTGGTGATTAGAGTCTAGAATTGGTTCAAAATGTTGAATTGAAGCTTAAATCATGCATGCATGTACATGTTCTAGCATTTTGAGGTTTTTTTCATGGAAATTGCTACATGTATGTCCATATCTTGATTATAGTTCATGAATTCATCATGTTTTTGGAAGTTTTGACTCATTTGATTATGTATTGGAAGCTTTGATTTCAATTGAACACTTGTATGTCATATGTTCATCATGTTCTTGAAGTTTTGTTTGGATTTGTGTTTAATTGAACTACCTTTGGGCTTTGATTTTGCAAATGGATCTTTGAAACATGTCATATTATGGGTTTTATAGTGTTTTCCAGAAAATTAGCCAAAAGGATCGGATTTGATGTCTTAAAAGTTGAATTTGAGCTTGGAGGTTCAATCTGAAAATTCCAGAATTTGGACCCACGCTCGAGCATAAGACTTCACGCTCGAGCGTACACTCTGAGTACATGCATCCCGCCCGAGCGAGGAAAGTAACGCTCAAGTGTGAAATGCGCGTATCCAGTACATTTTACATGTTTACAGTTCGCTCGAGCGAGGGAATGCATGCTCGAGCGAGGACTTGTGTCTCACGCTCGAGCGGAGGTCGAGCGCCCATCGAGCGTAAATTGCATGCATCCAGTACTTTTGCCTATGTTTGCAGTCTGCTCGAGCGGAGATCCTTTATTTGCATGTCCGCTCGGGCGTAGAAAGCCATGCTCGAGCGAGACCCCTATTTTCAGCAAATTTTGAAAAGTGTTTTAAAGTGCATCTTTGCATCCTCTTTCCATCCTAGGCATTCCAAGGGCATGTTTAAGGCATCTTAAGGAGGATATTGATGTAGAACCACACCAAGATAAGTTAGGGGTTAAGTTATGAAACCCAAGTGTGTAACTTATTATGTATTCATTTTGTAACTGTGTAGGGTTGGCATCAGAGGACGCTCATTAGCTGCTTATAGCCCAGTGCTCTGTGAGTAATAATGTTGTAAAGATATATTCCATCATGAATATTTTTTGAATGATCAACTGTACTGCTTTCTGAAATGATATTTCTTATTGAATGAATGTTTGTCCTATTTGCGAGCTGTATTCGTGGCATCCATAGCAATTTACTGTTACTGTACTGTACTGCTACTGTCACAGAGATCTCTGTCGGTTCCCATGTTTGGAACCACTACTGTTTACTGATATGATGGCCATCAACTGACTGTTCGGTCTGTTAAGACCTACTGTACTGTTTGCTATGGGATGTACCACTTATGACTGCTATGATCGAATAACTGATATACTGTTCAAATGACTGTTTTAAATACTGAAAGGACATTCATTCCTAACCTCTTTACACATATGTTATTCACTGGGCTTTAGCTCACTGTTTATATATATATATATGTAGGTGTCCAGGCACCAGATCGGAGCTAGGAGCGTTGGGTTAAACCCCCTTTTTGTCAAGCCAACCAAAGTGCCTTACTGCGAGGTTCCAAGTGTGTTCAAGCTTAGGCTCGTTTGGGGTGTCTCAGTTCACCCTTCTGTCTCTGTTTTGTAATACTGTATAGACTTGTGCTGTACTGTTATGGTAGGGATTTGGTCCCTAACCTGAATGCATGTATATGATAAATGTACATACTGCTTTTGTTCCGTATGTGAATATGTTATGAAAAGTCTTTTTGCATACAGATTGTCACAGCTCATTGGACATCTTTCATTTACTATTTTGGCTTCCGCCAGCCCCTGTACTCTGTATTACTATTATTACTGTTATTACTGTTAAGCAGGCCTTCGGTAATCACGGATTACTGCCCGGTTACGGTGCTAAACCCATAGGGGCGGGTTTGGGTCGTGACAGAGTGGTATCAGAGCGATATCAAACCACGAGTTATACCACACACACGTGTCCAAATGAGCCAGAGGATGTCCTAGAAAAGTAAGTAGGGCATTGCATGAGCATGAAAAGTGTGTGTGGCCATGACATGAATATATGTGCTAATGTGTTCATATGTTTAAGGTATGCAACTGCCTATGTTTATTATTACTATAATTGCCTATAGTGAAATGAAGAATGCAAGAACTACTGATGAAACTGAATCATCTGACGCCAGAATGACAAGATTAGAAAGAATAGTTGAACGGCTGACTGAGGCCTTAAGGCAACAACAGAACCAACAGCCCTCACCTCCTCCGGTACAGCCGGAACCAAATGTGAATGATGACATAATTGCTCTAACACAGAAGTTCAACAAGATGAAACCATTATCCTTTCAGGGAGGCCTTGAACCGTTAAAGGCCGAAGCATGGGTTCTAGAAACAGAGAAATTATTTGAAGTGTTCCCATGTTCCGAAGCACACAAGGTATTGCTGGCTACCTTTACTTTGCAAGAGGAGGCCAGAAGGTAGTGGATGCTGGTTCGCGACACCAATACTGCCATGAATTGGGCTCAGTTTAAAGAAGCCTTCTTTGAGAAATACTTCCCTCAGTGTGTCAGGGATCGAAAAGTGACTGAGCTTGAACAATTGAAACAAGGTACTATGTCAGTGGCAGAGTATGAATAAAAGATATGCACCACACATGGTGGATATTGATTACAAAAAGGCTAGGAAGTTTGAAGGCGGCCTTAATGTTGAAATACTTGATAGGATAAATGTTCTGAAGTTACTGAAATACATGGATGTTTTTGACCGAGCAATAATGGCTAAGTCAAACATCGAGGCATTAAAACAGACTGAAACACCAGCGACTGAATGACACGGTAAGAGACGGGATTTTAAATTTAAGAAAGGCCGGAATAGCCCATTGAGCAAAAAGTAAAATACGGGGTCAACAACCAGTTCCAGTCAGGGAAATAGTTCCATACCGCCCTGTTCTGAATGTGGTAAGAGGCATAAAGGGATTTGTTATAAAATTTCAGGTGCTTGTTACAGGTGTGACAAGGTGGGCCACATGGTCAAAGATTGCCCTTCTGTTCCTCAGGGCAATAGTAAAGCTGCAGCCAGCGCCGCAGCATCAATTGTTGCACCGAAACCAAATCTGAAAGCTACCGAAAAAGGGCCTATGAGGCAAGGCCGAGTGTTTGCGCTCGTATCGAGAGATGTACAGAATAGAGAGACCGTTGTGTCAGGTATACTCTCAATTTGTGCTCAAAATGCTTATGTTCTGATTGACTCAGGGTCTACACATTCATATGTATCGCATGCTTTTTCGCAAAAATTAAATAGACCACTGGAACCTATGAACTATCTGTTAGCTGTATCTTCACCTGTTGGAGGATCTATGCCTTGTGCTTATATGTACCCTGCATGTGAAATTATTGTTGGGGATGTTCATTTGTATATTGATTTATTGCCTCTGAATATTGATCACTTTGATGTGATATTGGGAATGGACTGGTTAATGAAATATCATGCTACCATAGATTGTGTAACAAAACAAGTTGTTTTCCGTCCACCTGGACTGCCTGAATTTGTGTTTAACGGAGTTGGAGTAGTACCTCCCCCATATCTGATTTCATCCATGAAAGCTTTTAAACTGATTAAAAAGGGGTGTAAAGGGTATCTGTGTTGTGTATTGACTGTACCTACTGATGCTAAAACTGATGTGAACAATATTCTTATGGTCAGAGAATTCCCAAATGTTTTTCCAAATGATTTGCCAGGGGATTTGATTGATAGGGAGATTGAATTCACCATTGATGTGATTCTAGGTACACAGCCAGTATCTAAAACTCCTTACAGAATGGCACCGACTGAATTTAAAGAGTTGAAAGTTTAGCTGCAAGAACTGTTAGATAAGAAGTTTATCAGGCCCAGTACTTCACCGTGGGGCGCGCCGGTCTTATTTGTGAAAAAGAAAGATGGCTCATTAAGACTCTGCATTGACTGCCGTGAACTGAACAAGGTAACAGTGAAAAATAAATATCCATTGCCTCGTATTGATGATTTATTTGACTAGTTACAGGGTGCCCAAGTGTTCTCCAAAATTGACCTTAGATCTGGATACCACCAGTTGAAAGTCAAGACAGGGGACATTGAAAAGATTGCCTTTCGAACGAGGTACGAACATTATGAATTCTTAGTTATGTCTTTCGGAGTTACCAATGCACCTGCTGCATTTATGGATCTTATGAACAGAATTTTCAAACCATTCCTAGATGAATTTGTAGTTGTTTTCATAGATGACATTTGATTTATTCCAAAAGCACGGAAGAACATGAACATCATTTGAGAATTGCCTTGCAGACCCTAAAAGAACAGAAACTGTATGCTAAACTGACAAAGTGTGAATTTTGGCTTGATAGTGTAATGTTTTTGGGGCATGTGATCAGTAAAGATGGTATAACAGTTGACCCCCAGAAAATTGAAGGAGTAGTGAATTGGCCCAGACTGTCTAATGTTACAGAAATTCGAAGTTTCTTAGGCTTAGCCTGGTATTACAGGAGATTTGTGAAAGACTTCTCCAAGATTGCCTTACCATTGGCTCAGTTGACTCAAAAGGGGATATCATTTGACTGGATCGATCAGAGAGAATCAACTTTTCAAGAGTTAAAGACTCGACTTATGACTACACCGATTCTTACCCTACCCTCAGGTACGGATGGTTTTACCATATTTAGTGATGCTTCTTATAAGGGTTTGGGATGTGTTTTAAAACAGAATGGTTAAGTGATTGCGTATGCTTCTCGACAATTAAGACCGCATGAAAAGAACTACCCGACCCATGACTTGGAACTTGCTGCAGTAGTGTTTGCACTGAAAATCTGGCGTCACTACCTTTATGGGGCGACATGTGAGGTGTATACAGACCACAAGAGTTTGAAATACTTCTTCACATAGAAAGAACTGAACATGAGACAACGGAGATGGTTAGAACTGATAAAAGATTATGACTTGCAAATTTTGTACCATCCAGGGAAAGCTAACACCGTTGCCAATGCACTGAGCCGGAAATCAGTTGGAAATTTAGCCTGTTTACTCACCGGGCAGAAAGAATTGCTAGGTGACCTTGAAAAATTTGAAGTTGAGATTGTTTTGCGTGAACAAGGTGGAACCTTAGCCACTATTTCTGCTCAACCAGCACTGATTGAGGAAATTAAAGAGAAACAGCAATAAGATGACTTTTTGAAAAAGATCATTGATGAACGGGAGTCCAAACTGAGGCCGGACTTTAAATTTCAGAACAATGTATTGAAATTTCAGGGAAGGTTATGTGTACCGAGTGATTCTGAACTGAAAAGAAGAATTCTGCAAGAGGGCCACAATTCGAAATTGTCTATCCATCCAGGAAATACGAAAATGTATCAAGACTTGAAACTGAATTTCTGGTGGCTAGGAATGAAAAAAGAGATTGCTGACTTTGTATCGAAATGTCTTCATTGCCAACTAGTTAAAGCCGAACATCAACGATCCGCAGGCTTACTACAACCCTTACCCATACCGGAGTGGAAATGGGAACATATCACTATGGATTTGATTGTTGGTTTACCTCGCACTAGTAAAGGTATGGACTCAATTTGGGTTATTGTTGATAGACTAACTAAATCTGCTCACTTCTTACCTGTCAAAACAATTTATAATGCGGAGAAATTGGCCATAATTTATATTGATGAGATTGTTAGATTGCATGGAGTGCCTGTATCCATTATTTCTGATAAGGACTCGAAGTCCACATCGAGATTTTGGCAAAGTCTGCAAACTGCATTGGGTACTGAACTGAGACTGAGTAGTGCATACCATCCTCAAACGGATAGCCAGTCAGAAAGAACAATCCAGACTCTGGAAGATTTACTGCGGATGTGTGTTCTTGATTTCCAAGGAAATTGGAAAAGCCATTTACCTTTAGCTGAGTTAGCTTACAATAACAGTTTTCACTCGAGCATTGGTATGGCGCCTTTCGAGCCTTTATATGGAAGGAAATGTCGATTTCCTATCTGCTGGGCAGAAGTTGGAGATGGGCCTTTGCTTGGGCTTGAAATTGTATATGAAACCACTGAAAAAGTGAAACTGATTCAACAGAGACTGAAAACTGTACAAAGCCGACAAAAAAGTTATGCGGATGTCCGAAGGCGAGACAGAGGGTACGACGTAAGTGATCATGTTTTTGTTAAAGTGACACCGATGAAAGGGCAAACCCGTTTTGGGGTTAAAGGCAAGTTAGCGCCGAGATATGTCGGACCGTACGAGATTATTGAAAAGATTAATCCGGTGGCGTATCAAGTAGCGCTTCCTCCTGAAATGGAGCATATGCATAACGTGTTCCATATTTCAATGTTGAGGGATTACCTCTGGGATCCCTTCCATGTGATTGAGCCTACCCGTGTAGTGCTAAGTGATGACTACACTTATGAAGAACGACCTATTCAGATTGTAAACTGACAGATCAAGAAGTTAAGGAACAAAGAAATTCCGTTAGTGAAAGTTGATTGGCAAAACCATGGTGGCGTATATGCCACTTGGGAAAGGGAAGACGATATGATCAAGAGATATCCTGAACTGTTCCCTCTGGATCCAGTATTCTTCCAAAATGAAGGTAATTCGAGTTTGGAGGACCAAACTCTTTGTAAGGAGGGGAGACTGTGACAACCCTCACCACTGTTTACTGATAATACCACTGATTACTGCTAAACTGTGACTGAACATGATTAAGTAACTGATTTGACTGACATTCTGAACTGATTGATTGAGTGTATTAGTTTAAACGCATTTCTATCTGTTTGATTGTTAATTGATCTGTTCATGTTTTAAGTTTGAACTGTAAATTGAAGGCCTTATCGGCGGCCGAATCTGAAATCGATTAATGTTTTATGCTAATTAGAATTTATATTATTTTGTGGTAGATTTGATTGAAATGTGATTTAGAATGATTAAATTAGATTAAATAATGGTAAATTACATTAGTTGGCTTATTTACCAAAATGCCATAGAAGTGGGCCACTTTGTTAAGTTTTGTTAGAGCCTATGTGTTGCATCATTTTGTTTATTCTTGAGACCAAAACCGATTGAGAGAGGGAGAGTAGGAGGAAAGACTTGAGTTCATCAAATTGGCTTGGAGAATTAGAAGATTTGGAGGATAATTGCACAAATTGAGCTTCTATTCTTGAAATTGAGGACCTAAGGTAGGAGAATCATCTTCTTGAACTTGTATTTAAGTTGTATCTTGCAGGTTTCATGGAAGTTTGGTGATTAGAGTCTAGAATTGGTTCAAAATGTTGAATTGAAACTTAAATCATGCATGCATGTACATGTTCTAGCATTTTGAGGTTGTTTTCATGGAAATTGCTACATGCATGTTGTAGACACCCCATTTTTGACTGACCTTAAGACTCAGACGTCACCAACTGAGTGCTCAGTAATGTTGCATATTGTGCTCGTTCTAAGGTTACAGAGTCTCGGCTGCCAGCCTTGCCTCCTGACTTCGGGGCTCTTTTGTGCTTTGCCTCGGTTTGCGAACCAGGTCCTATTTTCTCTTCTCGAAGGGAGGGAGAGGTCTCGTAGACCATCTCTCAGTGGCCGTAGGCTACGTTTCGTGGTCGTAGGCCATTTTTCCCGTTTGGAACCCAGTTTCCGGTTTTCAGAGCCGTCGGCCGTGTGCCTCGGTTCGGGACCGCTTAACTACCTCCGTTTGCTCTGGTTTCTAGCACACACCTTTTTTCCTCCCTTTAGAGGGACACTGTGGCCCGGGAGACCACCTTCGTGGTCATACGCCACTTCTTGTGCCAAATAGCCTGTTTTCGAGGCCCGAGACTTCGCGTTTTGACCCCCGAACCTTCGTTTTGTATCCGACTTGGTCCATTTTTGGTATGGACCCTATTTTCATTGCTAGGGAGGTGGTAGTATGGTGGGAGGCCACCTTTTTCCTTTGAGAACTAGCTTTCTCTTTTCCTCTCTCCTCCAGCCGGTTTTTCTGACAGAAAGCTGGTTTTTCTCACTTTTAAGCCATAATTTCTGGTTTTTCATACCACTATTATGTTGTGCTCATCTGGGAGGCCACCAATATGGGTAGGCCGATCTGTAATTCTTCTTGACCCTTTTGAACCTTGCTAAAAAGATGATTTTTCTCTCTCTTGGGTCACAATTTCTGGTTTTCCACTATACAGCTGTGTTGCACTCATCTAGGAGGCCACCTTTCTGGGGTGGCCGGCCAGCATTTCTCCTTGAACCTTTTGACCCCTGGTCGGCCAACCAGGGGGAGTGGCCGGCCGACCACCTTAACTGGTCGGCCTGCTTCTTGCTTTTTGCTCTCTCTGAATGCATCACAGTTGTACCAGCTGGGGGGCATTTGGACCATCCTCTATATACGTGTATGGAGGATATTTGAAGCTTCCAACAGAAGTTTTGGCCTCTCTTCTCTATAAGAGAGGCCCTCCTCTTCCATTAGAAGGGTTGAATCCTTTGGTTAAGGCATACATACACCCTCCTCCATAATTCTCCATTCCAAGCATCAAAACCCCATTATTCTTGCCCATTTTACACTACACCTCATAGCCTACCACCTCCACCATCCATTCAAGCATCTTGGAGGTCATTTGCAGAGCTTGAGGAATCACATTCTTGGTCCAGAAGCTGCTGAGGGTCGGCTCTACAAGGGTAAGCCTCTATTTCCCCCATTTTTGCATTATTTTGCTCCATAGTTTAGCCTTATTTGCAAGCATTTTTGGATTTTGACATAAACTAGAAAAAGTCTTGTTTTGATCTTCTAAACATGTTTGTTTAAGGACTCTTTTTTGTTTGGGGTCATCTTCCCCCTTCCATGCTTCATTTCCTCATGTTTTGAGCCTTGTATTTGAGCATTTGCATTGGCCTTGGTTTGGTCTTTTAGCCACTGAAATCCAGTGGATTTTCAGTGGCTTAGATGTGTTTTTGAGCTTCAAAATCAGAGAGGGGTGACCCTCTCACCCCTTGTTCTCTTTACTAGCATTGTTGGCCTTCCAAAGGGGCTTTATCTTGCATGTTGTGAAGTCACATTTCAGGCCCTTTTTTTTGTGAGTTTTAAGGTCTACCTTGACTCTGTCCAGAGCTCCTTTGGCCATATTTTATGTCTATGATGCATGTGTAGAACAATCCCATTCAAGGCCTTTCAAAGGGACCTTTCATTGCATGCTTCCTAGACCAATTTTAGGCTTTTTTTTGGTGATTTTTAGGGCTGTCATAACTCATTTCCAGAGGTGGTTTTTCCCTTTTTTTTGTCTATCATGTATGTGTAGAACAACCCCTCGCATGGCTTTCCAAATGGGCTCATCATTCTTGCATGTGTTGACTGAGTTTTGGTGGTTATTTGGGCATATTTTGGCATGAAATACTTCTATTCTTGGCTGGTTGGGTGAGCCCTCATATGCTTCATATAGTTGTAGAACAACTCATGGTTCATTAGCTTTCTTTGCATGCTTTATAGGCCATTGATTCTAGCGTATTTTGGCCATGCCTTAAACTGATAATGTGTTTATTTTGGACTGCCCTAACTCTGTTTTTGGGTTTTGTGGTTGAATGATGTTAGTTTTGCATGCTTGTAGTTCAAGGTCCATGCTTAGCTCTGAGTTTTGAGATCCATTCCATGCATATACTGAGGTGTGTTCATGTTTTGAGCCTATTATTCATCACATTTTAGAGCTTGTTTGAATGCCATGTCGCCATGTTTTCATCTCTTTAAATGCGTTTGAGAGTCGGGCTTGTATGCCCCATTTACCGAACATTGAATGAGCTCCATTTCGTTGCATTCCGAGTCATCATTTTAGGCCAATTTTTCCCTATTTTAGACCTTCCTAGGGTCTGTTTGGGTGTTGGTTTCACCTTTGGTGCATTGCTTTGGGTACCTCTAGTGTAACGCACTTCACTAGTTTCGGTACCCGGGCCCCCTAGCTTGCATTGTGTGCCATATTTGCATGCTTCAGGACCATATTTCATGCTGTTTCAGAGCTATAATTTATGCTATTCCATGTCATCTTTCATCCCTTGCCATGCTTTGGTAGAGTGACATTTGATGCCTTAGGTTCGGTCCTTGGTATTTGTGCATGTGTGCATGCATTTCGGTTGTCTCGTTTTCATCTAATGGCCACTGATATGAGTGTGGCTGAGGTCCACTCATGTTGGTGTAAGTCCATCGTGCATATTGTATGCCATTTCGGTCCATAGCATTGCGTATGCTAGGTTGCATGTTAGAGCATTGTGTATGCCATGTTACATCGAGCATTGTGTATGCCATTTCATAGTATTGCGTATGCTAGGTTACATGTTAGTCGCATTGTGTATGCCATCTCATTTGCATTGTGTTTGGGATAGGAGTTAGCCCAAGCACGGGAAACGAGGGACGTTTCGTACTCCAAGTGACGGAACGTGTCTCAATTCCCGGTCGTCGGCACTCCGGATTAACCATGATGGAGTCTAGGCCTTGTTGTGTTTATATGTGCATTCATTTCACATCGAGTCGTGCAATTCGACTCCTCGGCCATCATGCATCGAGATGCGTGATTGGTGGCACGAGGATCGGGGACTACACTCCCTGAAGAGTAGTCATGCATACATATGCGAAAATACTTTGCTGTGCCCCTTTCTTGCTCTCTGTTGCAGCAAATCAGAAATCAGCAGCTTTCTAAAGCCTTGCACAGTATTCCGGCATTAATTGTAAACAGAGGCGAATCGGGGCATCGTAATCGATTTTCGCGCCAGGCAGCTCAAGCATGCATCTTTCATCATTCGGAACAGAGCTGTATCGGTCCATAAGCTTGCATGCTACTTTACTTGCTTTCCTAGTTAAATTGTTAATTAATTAGGGTTTTGTACTTATTCGGACTGTAATTATTATTCGGACTGTATTATTCTTTCGGACCCTCCGAGCGAGGGCACAATTGTAATAAGTGTGCGTGTGTGTGATGTATGCCTTTCAACCCCACATCTTTCTCCCTTTTATTTACCGGCTTATGATGGTTAGATTATGGCATGTTTCAATTAGCATACTTATGCTCGCATGTTTGCATCATTCATCTATCTTGCATGCACTGGGCTCGGCGCATCATACTAACTGCATTGTATTTCAATCCTGAGTTGAATACGTGTTAGTTGTAGCATTTCACATGCCATTGTAGAATAGCTGAGCCTATTGTAGTAGCATTTTGCATGTGTTGCATTAGGCATTCTAGCTTAGTTAGGATTCATGTATGATTTCTAATCTGCTTCTGTTTTGGCTTGGAGTACTAGGTAAGTTTTATGCTTTAGCATCCTTGCATGCGTGTGAGTGACTGCCATGATAGCATGCTTACCATGAGACTATTTACTTATGTGATATACCTGCCTGGGTGCCTGTGGGTGAAGGTTGGGTTATCTGAATTGGAATAATGCGTTGACTGTGAGTTTTAAGCCCACTTGAGAGTGGCAAATCATCTTGTTTTCTAAGCCCACCCGAGGGTGGCAAAATCTGCATTTTTAGCCTACTTGCGAGTAGCAAACCGCTTTCAGAAACAAACATGAAATGTGTTGTTCCAATTCAGGCGATCCGGTCTATATTTGTATGCTGTGCGCATCACATAGTAAATCTAGGCTAATAACCGGAATAAGAGCACATAACGTTTTCAAAACTAGATATCATGGTTAGTAGAGGCCGATCTTTGATCGGGCGAGCGGGGGTGCTCAAGAAGTGACCTTCCCCAATCGCACCCAAGTTCCCGAGCCGAGGCAACTTTGGTAATGACGGACACGTGGCCTTAGGCAACGAGTCAGGGTTTTCTAAATTTCCCAAAATAAAATATTTAGGTGGCGACTCTGTATCTGGCAAAGCAGTCAATGCTTGGCACTTCTTTCAAAAAAATTTGTCTTCAAAAACGATTTGTCGGATTTGGACTCTTTGATGATTCATCGGTCTTGCATTACACTCTGCGAGATTAGATACAGGACTGTGACTTTGAGTCTTGAGCTATGGTGAGCCCAAATGAACAGAACGGTATCTCCCTCCCGGGACGTTCGGGGACGTCTACAGTTTCTGGTGACTCTGCTGGGGAGTTAGAGAACTTGACTCGAACTCATGATATTTGGTTTTGACTACACTTATGTATTTCTTTGCATTGCATTTGCATTGGCGCGCCTAGGACACCGTGTTTGCCGTATGCTATTCCTGAACAGTTTGCCGGAGGCTCGCTTTGCGAAGCGTGCCATAAGGCTGACCGGTTACGGGCTCTGCCACGACGGGAACACAAACCCCGGTTTTTCCGGGGCACCCTTTTTGACCATTCGACCTAGTGCATATTTGGAATCCATAGTGACCATTCCAAGCTAGGACAGGTTGCTTACCTGATCATATGTTGTTTGAAACCGCTGCGTGCGTAGTAAAACCCTAGCTCCTGACAAAATAGGATAGGGAAACCCTACCCAACATAGGGGTGTTTTGGCTCTCATTTGCCTGCTATGTGCTGTCAGAGTGTGTCTCTGCAGGGTTGTGTATATCAGTTTGCAAGTCTGGGTATCAGGCCTGAGGGCATCAGTATGTGGAGAATCAGTTTGACCTGAGGGTATCAATTTACAGGCAGAATCTTGGACAGAATTCAGTAGAGAGCACAGTTGTTCGGCTGCTCATATTTGTTTTGGTGAAATCAGAATGAGATGCTGCATGTTTTCTCTTTTGCAGGGGTAGTCTTGGAACCATAGCTTCAAAAGGCTCTGAGATCCCCCGGATTCATTGGACTTGTGTTGATAGACTTTGTTGGGTCAGAAATTCAATTCAAGGGCAATCAGTGTTCCTTTGCCAGAGGCAGGGTAAAAGGGGCCAATTAAGGACAGATCACCTAGTCAGCAGAGTTACCAGATCAGTGGTCCTTATCCACCCCACCAGTGAACAGTCAAGCTGAGGTCTCAGTTTTTACCACAGAGATAGAAATACCGGTCAGTCAGCCGGAACAGCAGAACATGGCAGGGATGGAGGAAATGATGCGTCAACTCCAAGAAAGTATGAAACTCATGCAGCAAGACACTGCCCACCAGACGGAATTTGCCAAACAGCAGGCTGCGATCATGGCCTAGCAGGCTAAGCTAATCACCAGGCAACAATAGCAAACCGGAGCATCTACTTCGCACCAAGTCCCTCCCCCACCAGGAGTTCCAGCACCCGAGGAGGCACCAAATGTCCAAGGAGATACGGACATTCCGACAGGACCAGCTCCGCCCCCAATCCTACCCCAATTATCCAAAACACCCACCAACCTGCCGGATTCTCCCTTTAAGTTCGAGGTGGACCCCACAGCATTGAAGGTGAGCAAGCTTGAAAAACTGTTCAAGAAATCTCAGGGCGTCAAGTCCATCCCGGACATTGAGGATGGGTATACCGATGCGGCCGTGACGCTGCCAGACCGCTTTAAAATGCCACATATCGACCGCTTTGACGGGTTCGGGGATCCCGTGGTGCACTTACGGCTGTTTTCAGACATATTAAGGCCGATGGGCCTCACCAGACTACAGAAGCTTTCTTTATTCGGCCGGACCCTGTCGGGTGTGGCGGCCATCTGGTACGCAAAACTGGAAGACGATGTTAAGAAGAATTGGGATGAGATGGCCGAGGCTTTTGACGCTCAGTACTCCTATAATACATAGATCGAGGTCACAACCCATGATCTCGAGACGACTAGGCAGGAGCCTAAGGAGAGTTTTTCTGACTTCGTAACCCGGTGGAGGGCCAAGGCCTCAATGATGATCACTAGGCCCACTGACAAAGATCAGATTCAGATGATTGTGCGTAATCTCTAGCCTAAGCTTATACAGAAAATGATTGTTCTCCCCTTCCCCACCTTTTTAGATTTACATGAGATGGGAGTACAGATCGAGGACGCTATGAAGCAGGGCCTTCTTGACCAGGAGAAAGAGCAACCCAGGAAGGCATTTTCTCGCAGTTCAAATGCGACCACCAATGGTGATGCAGCTGCAAGATCTTCTGAAGTGGGCATGGTTACCACGACAGCATCAAAAACAGCTACCTCGTTCACCGGTGCGTCCGGAAGTATTTCACAAAAAACCAAATATCCACCTCGAGTTAAGAGGGTTTTTACCCCACTTTATATGCCTTTGTCAAAAGCTTTAGAGGCCTTACTCCGGAAGGGATATCTGAAACCATTGGAACAACGAGCTCTACTCGATCCTATCCCTCCAGAGCATGACCACACTAAATACTGTGCCTACCATCAATAAACCGGTCATGACACTGACAGTTGCTTTCGTCTTCGCCATGATGTACAAGATCTATTTGACAACAAGGTCATCGCCGCACCAGCTCAGCAAAGTCTATCGGCACTTGATCAGTGAACTTGTGGGGGATAACGTGACGTGATCAGAGGATGAACCACCTGCGGGCGATGTTCAATTTACTCCAGATGTGGCGTATGGCACGCACTGTTTTGAGCATTTGTGAATGCCAGTTTTTGTACTTTCTGACTTGGATATTGGGTCAGTTTTGTTATTTTGTATATAGTTAGTCTTTTTGTACTGAGTCAGTCGGGTTTGTCTTGTTGTATCGAGTCAGTCCTGTTGCGTTGGAGTCGGGTGATCCCGGGGTGTTACCTCAGATATCACTATTTTGTTTTGTGTCTGTCTTTTCACTTCCTTTTGAGTCTGTTTCTGCCGGGGAGCCAGTAACACCAGCAGATTTGAATGAAATAGCAGTGGTTTTTCATGCTTTTGTGCTTGCTTTTGCCTTGTGCCAGTTGTGCCAGAAACTTGAATGAAACGACAGTTCTCTTCACCCGCTCTTCTATGCCTTGAAATCATTATATTGACCTAAGCTTTTCAAAACTTTTTCTAACACTGCGGTGAAAACAAAGAGGAAGGAATTCCTCGGGTTTTGCAAAAATTTGATCAATTGAGAGAAAGAGAGGCGTGCTAAGCCCTTAATGAATGAAATCATGCTTGTTAATGTGAGTACTGAGAAGGACCCTAGCTTGATCCAGATTGGTTCTACACTGTCTTCAGCACGAGCGATTTGTCGCTTTCTTAAAAAAAATTTCAAAAAATATTTTGCGCGGTCCTGCGAAGACCTGTGTGGAATCGCTCTTGAGATTGTGCAGCTTAGAGACTCGACCCCTCTTAATTTCAAACCTTGAACTTGGATTCAGAATGTTCCAAGGACAATCATGATGTGAGGCCTGTGTGGCCAGATTTGAAGCAGCCCACGAACTAGGGGCAAGAAAAGTCAGATCAAGAAGCTTGTGAAGCTAGGTCAGGAGCACCCCTCGAACTAGGGACAAAAATGTTAGATGTGCTCGAAGAGTCAAAGACAAAGATCGACAATAATGCCAAATCCTAGAAGGGAGGAAAGGAGAAAGTATTGCTGAAGGACAACCAAGTTCCTATCCATAATACTAGGGGCAAATTCACCCTCCATTGGATGGACTTCTATATCATCAGCCAACAGCAGCCATTCTCCTGGATTCAGATGACTTCAAGATCTCAAACCATTCAACATGGACAAAGCTACACTTTTACCCTTGAGAGGCTCGCTGGGCCGAAGAGCCGGAAGGGCAACCTAGGCAAAAGTTAGAGCAAGAAAAAAAAGAAGAAAGAAAAGAAAAATGCAAAAAAAAAAAAAAATGTAGAAAAAGAAATAAAAAATCTTGAAAAGACTGAAGAAAAGAAATGAACAAAAAGAATTGAAAGAAGAAAAATAGAGCTCGCAAGGTTGAAAACCCGGAAGGGCGGCTTTGGCAGAAGTTAGAGCGCAAAAGGAGAGGTTAATACCCGAGTGTACCTTAACCCCGAACTACGTAAGGCTTGATTCCCATCTTTGGGATACGTAGGCAACTTCACTCTAAAGTCCAGCCGTAAAACACTTCAAATCTGACTGTATCCATGTGATGGTTCTGGTCATCTTTGTCTTCTCTGTATCCGAGAATTTGGTTGTAATTGTCACTGTGAGGACTGGTTGCCATGTGCTGCGGCGCTAGTGAGGACTGGTTGCCATGTGCTGCAGCGCTATTCAGACTAGGGGCAACTTTCCGTTGCCATGCAGTGTCCTTCAAGCAAGGGGCAATTTTCCTTCGGATCTGAGGTTGTGTATCTCGAGGGTAGGTTTCGTGCTCGTTGAGTAGTGGCCGTTTGCAAAAACAGTTTTTGAGAATTTTTTACTGAGGTTGACCATTTTTCTCGAAAAGTATTCCATTTTCCAAAACTGGACCATTTCTTGGACCCAAAAAGGAAAATTTTCAGTGCTCATAACCTAACTTGCATGATTTTAAATTAGAAAATCGAACAAGCATGTTAATCTAACTCTCATGTTGGTCAAAATTATTTTAGCAGAACGTCAAAAACAAAAAATTGTCAAAATAATGAACTAGGGGCACAGTTGAGTCAAGCTTCCTATCTTTCCCCCGTTGTCAGTGCATTTGCCAGAAAAGGCACCATACTTGCCAAGAAGGGCACTCTCCCTGCCAGAAAAGGGCATAGCTGAAACTGTCAACAAAGGAGCTGAAAGCTCTCTCATCCTCCAAGCAACGAGGTATCAAGCCAAGTGCGAAGCACGAACTGGAATGGATCAAGATATCCCACTCCCTCTTCTGGACAGATCTAACCACGTCCAAACTCCCTGACAGAGCATCGACAGCCGATGTCAGCTGCAGATTCGCTACACGCTTAGTTGCAGCGCAACCCCTCTGTGGGAGGAACCCACTAGCTGCGTTCAAAAAAAGAAGAATCTAGCTGAGTGCTAGGGGCAAGAGCCCACAACTTTTTATTTATTCATCAATCACCCTGGGGAGGGATGAAAAATGAGAGATTAAAGAATAGAGAGATGTGCGCTGAGAGGAAAAGCGAGGAAAGGGTTTTGAGAGAAAAACTGAGCTTGAGGGCCGAGTGATGTGAGAATCACAAATGAGAAATGGTGGGAAATAATACCAAGAGAATCAGGCTCCCTGTGCATGTCTGCGTGTCGTGCCTTTTTGTTTTATCTTGATTCTTGTTTTGAGTCGTTTCGAGTGTTACTCGATGTGTTTAGGTTGTTTACCTTTTTGTTTTCTGTTGTTGAGTCGTAGTGCACAGTGTTCAGTCACAGGCTCAATACCCCAGTCAAGAACTCATCTCTCAATTTCAAAAATAAAATCATTTTGCGCTTCGAGTGCCGTGCCGTTCTTCACATCTGTGCAAAACGAGATTCGTTCTTTCGTAAAATCGTAAGGTTCAACCCAGGTAATGTCAGAACAGTAAAACCAGGACCTATTTGAAGCTATATGGGTTCTAGACTACAAAGCAAAAGAAAAGAGGAAATGTCGAGCATCTGAGTTTGTTTTAACTTCAGTAAGTTCTGAGATTACATTTCGTGTGTACCCCTTTAGGTCTTGCCAATGCTTCGAAGTATGAGTGTGCCTCTACCTCAAGCTCAAGGTCAAGTCTACTTCAAGCCAGAATGGTGATCAGAAGTGCTCTCCCTGAGTACCATTCCCTGCCAGAGGCATCTTGGCTGTGTTCGCAATGAGTTCCTAGGAGACCAACTGCGACGGTGGAAACTAGAGTTCGAATGGTTGTTGCCTAGAACGCAAAGGTTCGGGATTTCCGAGACTAAAGTCTGGTTTAAATACCCAGAGGCGCGTCCTCGGCTTGAAATCTGTATGGAAGCCCCATAGGTTGAGATAGCGTGTATGCACCTCAATTCTGGATACTGAACCAACCTAGTCTGTCACCGCGTTGGAGAATAGGGAAAGTTGTGAACATAGCCAGAAAGGAAAGGTAGTAACTGCGGTTTGGAAGTACAGTCAAGAAAGCGCAAGAAGGACCTACTCTTTTCAGCTCAAAATGTTTCTGCGGGATTTTCAAACTCATGTCTTCGATGTGTAGCTCATCGTCAGTCGGCATGCACGAGGTGTATCCTTTTTGGAATGTATCGTGACGGATTTGGACTCTTTGATGATTCATCAGTCTTGGTGCTTTTTAAAGCGCCGCTACGCTTGTTTATTGCATTCCTTAAACATCATGCATTGTATGGCATTGTACCTATCAAGTTTCTTTCTCATTCATGCATGATATTGTATGTACGGTTCATTCAAAGAAGTTCTGTTTGAGATCATTTATTTAGTGTATCAATCACACTTCATTTATTTAGTGTATCAATCACACCTCATTCACACTTCATTTATTTGGTGTATCAATCACACTCTCTTCACTTAGTGTATCAAATCACACTTCTTTCATTTTCTATATCTATCACACACATTCTCATTCTCTGTATCTATCACACACATTCTCATTTTCTGTATCTATCACACACATCCTCATTTTGTGTATCTATCATGCACATATTCACTTCATTTACTTTAGTGTATTCATCACACTTGTTCACTAAGTGCATCTATCACACTTCATGTTCACATTCAGAATATCAATCATACTTTGTTCACATAGTGCATCTATCACACTTTGTGTTAACCTTTAGTGTATCCATCACACTTGTTCACATAGTGCATCTATCACACTTTGTGTTCACATTTAGTGTATCCATCACACTTGTTCACATAGAGCATCTATCACACTTTGTGTTCACCTTTAGTGTATCTATCATACTCTGTTCACATAGTGCATCTGTCACACTTTGTGTTCACCTTCTGTGTATCCATCACACTTTGTTCACTAAGTGCATCTACCACACTTTGTGTTCACCCTTTGTGTATCTATCACACACTCACATTGTGTATCCATCACACGTTTACTAAGTGTATCTATCACACTTCGTTTGTTTCGTCCATCACACGTTCACTTTAGTGTATCTATTGCACATACTTACTCACTCTGTGTATCTATCACACTTCGTTCACCTTTATGTATCTATCGCACATGTTCGTGAGAATTGCATAATTTTCTTACATCCTTTTTACATGTAATGTAGTTTGGTTTGAATTCGTCTACTTAAACTGTTGCGTGTTCGCTTCATTACAGTTTGCTGCTTTGCATGATCATGAGTTGCGTCCGGCTTTGTGCATATCATTTTGCATCTTGCCCCCGCCTGCGGGCATGCCTGCAGGCGCATCTCTTTTGTCTTGCCTGTTTGTCTAAGTCTTCGGCCTTGTCAAAAACGGGTCATCTCTGGGCTTTGACACTCACTCCCGTTACTTATGACTTTCGAGTTCTGTCAAAGAGGGGCAACTGTAGACACCCTATTTCTGACCGACCTTAAGACTCAGACGCCACCAACTAAGCGCTCAGTGATGTTGCATATTATGCTCGTTCTGAGGTTGTAGAGTCTCGGTTGCCAGCCTTGCCTCCGGACTTCGGGGCTCTTTTGTGCTTTGCCTCGGTTTGCAAACTAGGTTTTGTTTTCTCTATTTTCTCTTCTCGAAGGGAGGGAGAGGTCTCATAGACCATCTCCCAGTGGCCGTAGGCTACGTTTCGTGGTCGTAGGCCATTTTTCCCGTTTGGAGCCCAGTTTTTGATTTTCGGAGCCGTCGGTCGTGTGCCTCGGTTCGGGACCGCTTAACTACCTCCGTTTGCTCTGGTTTCTGGCACACACATTGTTTCCTCCCTTTAGAGGGACACTGTGGCCCGGGAGACTACCTTCGTGGTCATATGCCACTTCTGGTGCCTAACAGCCTATTTTTGGGGCCCTAGACTACGCATTTTGGCCCCCGAACCTTTGTTTTGCATCCACCTCGGTCTATTTTTGGTACAAACCCTATTTTTATTGCTAGGGAGGTGATAGTATGGTGGGAGGCCACCTTTTCCCCCTTGGAAACCAGCTTTCTCTTTTTCTCTCTCCTCCAGCCAATTTTTCTGACAGAAAGTCGGTTTTTCTCACTTTTGAGCCACAATTTTTAGTTTTTCATACCACCATTGTGTTGTGCTCATCTGGGAGGCCACCAATATGGGTAGGCCGACTAGTAATTCTTCTTGACCCTTTTGAACCTTGCTAAAAAGTTGGTTTTTCTCTCTCCTAGGTCACATTTTCTGGTTTTCCACTATACAGCTGTGTTGCACTCATCTAGGAGGCCACCTTTCTGGGGTGGCCGACCAGCATTTCTCCTTGAACCTTTTGACCCCTGGTCAGCCGGCCAGGGGGAGTGGCCGGCCGACCACCTTAACTGGTCGGCCTGCTTCTTGCTTTTTGCTCTCTCTGAAAGCATCACAGTTGTGCCAGCTGGGGGCATTTGGACCATCCTCCATACACGTGTATGGAGGATATTTGAAGCTTCCAAGAGAAGCTTTGGCCTCTCTTCTTTATAAGAGAGGCCCTCCTCTTCCATCAGAAGGGTTAAATCCTTTGGTTAAGGCATACATACACCCTCCTCCATAATTCTCCATTCCAAGCATCAAAACCCCATTATTCTTGCCCATTTTACACTACACCTCATAGCCTACCACCTCCACCATCCATTCAAGCATCTTGGAGGTCATTTGCAGAGCTTGAGGAATCACATTCTTGGTCCAGAAGCTGCTGAGGGTCGGCTCTACAAGGGTAAGCCTCTATTTCCCCCATTTTTGCATTATTTTGCTCCATAGTTTAGCCTTATTTGCAAGCATTTTTGGATTTTGACATAAACTAGAAAAAGTCTTGTTTTGATCTTCTAAACATGTTTGTTTAAGGACTCTTTTTTGTTTGGGGTCATCTTCCCCCTTCCATGCTTCATTTCCTCATGTTTTGAGCCTTGTATTTGAGCATTTGCATTGGCCTTGGTTTGGTCTTTTAGCCACTGAAATCCAGTGGATTTTCAGTGGCTTAGATGTGTTTTTGAGCTTCAAAATCAGAGAGGGGTGACCCTCTCACCCCTTGTTCTCTTTACTAGCATTGTTGGCCTTCCAAAGGGGCTCTATCTTGCATGTTGTGAAGTCACATTTCAGGCCCTTTTTTTTGTGAGTTTTAAGGTCTACCTTGACTCTGTCCAGAGCTTATTTGGCCATATTTTATGTCTATGATGCATGTGTAGAACAATCCCATTCAAGGCCTTTCAAAGGGACCTTTCATTTTATGCTTCCTAGACCAATTTTAGGCTTTTTTTGGTGATTTTTAGGGCTGTCATAACTCATTTCCAGAGGTGGTTTTTCCCTTTTGTTTGTTTATCATGTATGTGTAGAACAACCCCTCGCATGGCTTTCCAAGGGGCTCATCATTCTTGCATGTGTTGACTGAGTTTCAATGGTTATTTGGGCATATTTTGGCATGACATACTTCTGTTTTTAGCTGGTTGGGTGAGCCCTCATATGCTTCATATAGTTGTAGAACAACTCATGGTTTATTAGCTTTCTTTGCATGCTTTATAGGCCATTGATTCTAGCATATTTTGGCCATGCCTTAAACTGATAATGTGTTTATTTTGGACTGCCCTAGCTTTGTTTTTGGGTCTTGTGGTTGAATGATGCTAGTTTTGCGTGCTTGCAGTTCAAGGTCCATGCTTAGCTTTGAGTATTGAGATCCATTCTATGCATATACTGAGGTGTGTTTATGTTTTGAGCCTATTATTCATCACATTTCAGAGCTTGTTTGAATGCCATGTTGCCATGTTTTCATCTCTTTAAATGCGTTTGAGAGTCGGGCTTGTATGCCCCATTTACCGACCATTGAATGAGCTCCATTTCGTTGTATTCCGAGTCATCATTTTAGGCCAATTTCCCACTGTTTTAGACCTGCCTAGGGTCTGTTTGGGGGTTGGTTTCGCCTTTGGTGCATTGCTTTGGGTACCTCTAGTGTAACGCACTTCACTAGTTTCGGTACTCCGGCCCCCTAGCTTGCATTGTGTGCCATATTTGCATGCTTCGGGACCATATTTCATGCTGTTTCAGAGCTGTAATTTATGCTATTCCATGCCATCTTTTATCCCTTGCCATGCTTTGGTAGAGTGACATTTGATGCCTTAGGTTCGGTCCTTGGTATTTGTGCATGTGCACGCATTTCGGTTGTCTCATTTTCATCTAATGGCCACTGATGTGAGTGTGGCTGAAGTCCGCTCATGTTGGTGTAAGTCCATCGTGCATTGTGTATGCCATTTCGGTCCATAGCATTGCGTATGCTAGGTTGCATGTTAGAGCATTGTGTATGCCATGTTACATCGAGCATTGTGTATGCCATTTCATAGTATTGCGTATGCTAGGTTACATGTTAGTTGCATTGTGTATGCCATCTCATTTGCATTGTGTTTGGGATAGGAGTTAGCCCAAGCACGGGAAACGAGGGACGTTTCGTACTCCAAGTGACGGAACGTGTCTCAATTCCCGGTCGTCGGCACACCGAATTAACCATGATGGAGTCTAGGCCTTGTTGTGTTTATATGTGCATTCATTTCACATCGAGTCGTGCAATTCGACTCCTCGGCCATTACGCATGGAGATGCGTGATTGGTGGCACGAGGATCGACGACTACACTCCGTGAAGAGTAGTCATGTATATATGCGAAAATACTTTGCTGTGCCCCTTTCTTGCTCTCTGTTGCAGCAAATCAGAAATCTACAGCTTTCTAAAGCCTTGCACAGCATTCCGGCATTAATTGTAAACAGAGGCGAATCGGGGCATCGCAATGGATTTTCGCGTCAGGTAGCTCAAGCATGCATCTTTCATCATTCGGAACAGAGCTGAGGCGGTTCATAAGCTTGCATGCTACTTTACTTGCATTCCTAGTTAAATTGTTAATTAATTAGGGTTTTGTACTTATTCGGACTGTAATTATTATTCGGACTGTATTATTCTTTCGGACCCTCCGAGCGAGGGCACAATTGTAATAAGTGTGCGTGCGTGTGATGTATGCCTTCCAACCCCACATCTTTCTCCCTTTTATTTACCGGCTTATGATGGTTAGATTAGGGCATGTTTCAATTAGCATACTTATGCTTGCATGTTTGCATCATTCATCTGTCTTGCATGCACTGGGCTCAGTGCATCATACCAACTGCATTGTATTTCAATCCTGAGTTGAATACGTGTTACTTGTAGCATTTCACATGCCATTGTAGAATAGCCGAGCCTATTGTAGTAGCATTTTGCATGTGTTGCATTAGGCATTCCAGCTTAGTTAGGATTCATGTATGATTTCTAATCTGCTTCTATTTTGGCTTGGAGTACTCGGTAAGTTTTATGCTTTAGCATCCTTGCATGCGTGTGAGTGACTGCCATGATAGCATGCTTACCATGAGGCTATTTACTTATGTGATATACCTGCCTGGGTGCCGGTGGGTGAAGGTTAGGTTATCTGAATTGGAATAATGCGTTGACTGTGAGTTTTAAGCCCACTTGAGAGTGGCAAATCATCTTGTTTTTTAAGCCCACCAGAGGGTGGCAAAATCTGCATTTTTAGCCTACTTGCGAGTAGCAAACCGCTTTCAGAAACAAACATGAAATGTGTTGTTCCAATTCAGGTGATCCGGTCTATATTTGTATGCTATGCGCATCACATAGTAAATCTAGGCTAATAACCGGAATAAGAGCACATAACGTTTTCAAAACTAGATATCATGGTTAGTAGAGGCCGATCTTTGATCGGGCGAGCGGGGGTGCTCACGAAGTGAACTTCTCTAATCGTACTCAAGTTCCCGAGCCGAGGCAACTTTGGTGATGACGGACATGTGGCCTTAGGCAACGAGTCAGGGTTTCCTAAATTTCCCAAAATAAAATATTTAGGTGGCGACTCTGTATCTGGCAAAGCAGTCCTTGCTTGGCACTTCTTTCAAAAAAATCTGTTTTCAAAAACGATTTGCCGGATTTGGACTCTTTGATGATTCATCAGTCTTGCATTGTACTCTGCAAGATTAGATACAGGATCGTGAGTTTGAGTCCTGAACTGTGGTGAGCCCAAATGAACAGAACAGGATCTCCCTCCCGGGACGTTTGGGGACGTCTACACATGTCCATATGTTGATTATAGTTCATGAATTCATCATGTTTTTGGAAGTTTTGACTCATTTGATTATGTATTGGAAGCTTTGACTTCAATTGAGCACTTGCATGTCATATGTTCATCATGTTCTTGAAGTTTTGTTTGGATTTGTGTTTAATTGAACTACCTTTGGGCTTTGATTTTGCAAATTGATCTTTGAAACATGTCATATTATGGGTTTTATAGTGTTCTCTAGAAAATTAGTCCAAAAGGATCGGATTTGATATTTTAAAAGTTGAGTTTGAGCTTGGAGGTTCAATCTGGAAATTCCAGATTTTGGACCCACGCTCGAGCGTAAGACTTCACGCTCGAGCGTACACTCTGAGTACATGCATCCCACCCGAGCGGGGAAAATAACGCTCGAGCGTGAAATACGTGTATCCAGTACTTTTCACATGTTTGCAGTCCGCTCGAGTGAGGAATGCATGCTCGAGCGAGGACTTGTGTCTCACGCTCGAGCAGAGGTCGAGCGCCCATTGAGCGTGAATTGCATGCATTCAGTACTTTTGCCTATGTTTGTAGTCCGCTCGAGCGAGGAAAGTCCCGCTCGAGCGGAGATCCTTTATCTGCATGTCCGCTTGAGCGTAGAAAGCCACGCTCGAGCGAGACCCCTGTTTTCAGCAAATTTTTAAAAGTGTTTTAAAGTGCATCTTTGCATCCTCTTTCCTTCCTAGGCATTCCTAGGGCATGTATAAGGTATCTTAAGGAGGATATTGATGTAGGACCACACCAAGATAAGTTAGGGGTTAAGTTATCAAACCCAAGTGTGTAACTTAGTGTGTGTTCATTCTGTAACTGTGTAGGGTTGGCATCCACAGACGCTCATTAAGAGCTTATAGCCCAGTGCTCTGTGAGTAACAATGTTGTAAAGATATATTCAATGACGAATAGTTTCTGAATGATCAACTGTACTGCTTTCTGAAATGATATTTCTTACTGAATGAATGTTTGTCTTATTTGCGAACTATATTCGTGGCATCTATAGCAATTTACTGTTACTGTACTGTACTGCTATTGTCACTGTACTGTACGGCTACTGTCACAGAGATCTCTGTTGGTTCCTATGTTTGGAACCACTACTGTTTATTGATATGATGACCATCAACTGACTGTTCGGTCTGTTAAGACCTACTGTACTGTTTGCTATTGGATGTACCACTTATGACTGCTATGATCGAATAACTGATATAGTGTTCAAATGACTGTTTTAAATACTGAAAGGACATTCATTCCTAACCTCTTTACACATATGTTATTCACTCGGCTTTAGCTTACTGTTTATATATATATATATATATATGTAGGTGTCTGGGCACCGGATCGGAGCTAGGAGCGTTGGGTTAAACCCCCTTTCTGTCAAGCCAACCAACGTGCGTCACTGCGAGGTTCCAAGTGTGTTCAAGCTTAGGCTCGTTTGGGGTGTCTCAGTTCACCCTTCTGTCTCTGTTTTATAATACTGTATAGACTTGTACTGTACTGTTATGGTAGGGATTTGGTCCCTAACCTGAATGCCTGTATATGGTGTATGTACATACTGCTTTTTGTTTCATATGTGAATATGTTATGAAAAGTCTTTTTGCATACAGATTGTCATAGCTCATTGGACATCTTTCATTTACTGTTTTGGCTTCCACCAGCCCTTGTACTCTGTATTACTGTTAAGCAGGCCTTCGGTAATCACGGATTACTGGCCGGTTACGGTGCTAAACCCATAGGGGCGGGTTTGGGTCGTGACAATACCCCTCCACCAAAACTAACGGTTAAGGTCTTGATACATTTTGGTGCCTCCCGGATGTACCGTAAGGCGTGAGTGATGGAACTCCCGAAGCACTTCCTCTCTACAAGATTCAGGCATAAACAGGCGATCTAAGTAACGTACACTCTGATCCGAGCGAATATTCAAACCCTTCTCTTCTTTCCCATTGGTGATTCTATCCCGGATTAACTCCACTTCCCGGTCTCCTTGTTGTGCCTCTATGACTTTGCTAATCAAGACAGTTTGCGCACACAAGCTAAATAAGGTTGCACCTCCTTCTGATTCACCTAACTGTAATTGAAATTTGCCGACTTCACCCAACATAACCCACTCCCTAATGGCTACGCTCGCCAAGCTACTCACGGTTTTTTGACTTAAGGCGTCGGCCACCGCATTGGCCTTGCCCGGATGATAGTGCAACTCAAAATCATAGTCTTCTAAAAATTCAATCCACCTCCGTTGACGTAAATTTAAATCTTTTTGGGAGAACAAATATTTCAGGCTCTTATGGTCAGAGAAAACTTCAAACTTCTCACCATACAAATAATGCCTCCAAATCTTTAAGGCAAACACTACTGCGGCTAATTCTAGGTCATGGGTAGAGTAATTCTTCTCATGAGTTTTCAACTGTCGGGAGCCATACCCTGCAACCTTTCCCTCTTGCATCAAAACACAACCAAGCCCATCCCAAAAAGACTGTATACCCCAAAAGATTTGGGGTATACCCCAAATCCTGATACCCAAATCCTCTCTCCGGAATGATCAATACCGGCGCCGTGATCAATCTAGTTTTGAGCTCCTGGAAAGACTTCTCACAAGCCTCACTCCACACAAATTTAACCCCCTTTCTAGTCAATCTAGTCAAAGGCGTGGCTAATCTAGAGAAATCCCTTATGAATCGACAATAGTACCCGGCCAACCCCAAGAAACTCTAAATCTTTAAGACATTCTTAGGTTGCTCCCAATCTTGCACAGAATCTATCTTCGAGGAATCTACTGTTACTCCCTCTCTTGACACGACGTGGCCTAAAAACTTCACCTCAGTGAGACAGAACTCACACTTCTCAAATTTGGCATACAACTGATGCCCTCTAAGCAAGTCAAGCACAATCCTCAAATGAGTTTCATGTTCCTCCTCGGAGGTCGAATAAATAAGGATGTCGTCCATGAAGACGACCACAAAACGATCTAAGTACTTCCTAAATATTTGATTCATCAAATCCATAAAAGAAGCCAGTGAATTAGTCAACCCAAATGGCATTACTAGGAACTCTAGTGGCCATAACGCGTATGAAAGGCTGTTTTCTGAATGTCCTCCTCTCGGACTCTCAACTGGTGGTACCCCGACCTCAAGTCTATCTTCAAAAAGCAACAAGACCCTCTAAGCTGATTGAACAAGTCGTTTATCCTGGGTAAAGGGTATTTGTTCTTGACAGTGACTCGGTTCAACTTACGGTAGTCGATACACAACCCTAATGACCTGTCCTTCTTCTTCGCAAAGAGAGCTGGTGCTCCCCAAGGCGACGTACTAGGGCAAATGAAGCCCTTGTCTAAAAGCTCTTGGAGTTGGATCTTCAACTCGTGTAACTCCGCAGGTGCAAATCTTTATGGCGCCATAGAAATGGGTGTCGTTCCAAGCACTAAGTCAATGGTGAACTTAATCTCCCGGTGGGGTGGCAAACTGGTAAGGTCCTCGGGAAACACCTCCAGGTATTCACACACTACCCTTGGCAACTCAACTCGAGTTCTGACACTCTCACCATCCAAGAGAGTAGCTAGAAGGCTGCTAAGCTCGTTCCTACTACGAGGATCAAACACCGGTGATAGAACCCAATCAACCCTATCTCCCAGAAAATAAAAACAATCACTACCCGAAGTGCACACTGTGACTCTTTGCTGAAAATAATCAATCACAGCCCGATACAATGACAACCAATCCATGCCTAGAATAACATTGAAACTGAACATGTCTAACAACACAAAAGCAAACGGGAGTCTACGCCCGGCAACCTCTATCTCACAGTCACGACATCCCCGATCTAGGTCAACTGTACCCCCAATCGGTGACTCAACTTTGAGCAGAGACACTAACTGTACCACTTCTAACGCCAATGCAGATGCGAATGCAGTAGATATGAATGAATGAGACGCACCCGTGTCTATCAACACATTGGCCAAAGAATTACACACAATAAATATACCTCTCACAACTGAAGGTCCTAGCAACTGCTCTGGCGCTGAAACAGCATACACGCGCCTCTGTGGCCTCTGGTCAACCTGCTCATCTCTCGGAGCATAGGCCTGCTGTACTGACTGAGCCGAGGCGGCTCCCTGGTGGACCCTCAAAGTCTGGACTAAATGAGTCTACTGATGACTCTAGGTCTGCCTCGACCCGGATGCGCCAGATGTGCCTCTCAACTGTGGGTAAGCTCTCCTCATGTGCCCTGACTGACCACACTGAAAACAAGTAGGCCCCTGCCCCCTACTCTAAGACTGAGACTGGCTCTGGGATCGATTAGGTGGTGGTGGTGGCAACATCTACTATCCTCCCCCTTTCTGCGGACATGCAAAGGCCTTGTGACCCGGCTGGCCACATTTGAAGCAAGAAACCCCACTCGGTACACCCCTTTCCGAGCCCGCACTAGGCAAGGGAAAGGTGGATCTAGACTGTTGCTGCTGAGACTGGAATGAAAAGGCACTCTTACTCTTCTTATTGAGCCTATAATCTCCCTGCCATCCATGGCCCCTAGACTTTGAATTTCGAAGTCTCTCCTTCTCGGCCTCCATCGTAATCTCCACATGTGTAGCCGCCTCCACAAGGCAATCATACCCTCGGATCATGTTCCTGGCAACCTTGAACAAAATCTTTGTCCTCAACCTCCGCTCAAACTCAAAGCAACGACGTTCCTCCATCGCTACCAATTCCAGTGGAAATCGGGACAAACTAGAAAAAGCCGCTTCAAATTCGGCCACGGACATATTTAACTGCTTAAGGTCCTTGAATTCCTGCCTCAACCTCTCCCTAGCCATGGGAGGTAGGTACTTGTCTTGGAAGGCCGTCACAAATGCCTCCCATGTCGGTGCTATCCGGCCCTTCGCATACTTCCACTATTGGCCGGCGTCACTTTTGAGGTAATAACTTGCAAGGGTCACCCTCAACTCGCCATCATCTATGTGAAGCATTTCGAAGGTCTTCACGGTTTGTTCCAACCATTCGTCCACTTTCTTTGGATCGGGGCCGCCATGGAATTCATCCGATTTGGCCATTAGAAGCTCCCTCGTGAGGAAGCTAGCTCTAGTCTCGGCGACATTCTCCCTTACTTGGGTCTCCGCCCTCAATATGTTCATGGACTCCCTCAATGCCCCCGCCATCTCCCAGGCTAGGGCCCCCATTGTGGCTTGGCCGGCTTGCCCCGGCACCTCCGCTTGCCCCACTTGTTCGGCCATGTCGGCTTGGCCTAAACCCTCTTCTTGTACCGGGACCTCTTTGACCGGCACCTCAAATACACCCCGGCGACCTCAACCTTGCCTTCCACCCCTACCACCTCAGGTTCGAACTCTTCCTGACATCCTAATTGAGAGACAAGGTAAATAATTAAGCACATGATTCCAAATGTGCTCGCAACTAGCTTCACACGTTAGGCTAAAGCAACCTCATGCTTCCTACTACACCACATTTTAATTCACTCCACATAAGCACCTTAGTCACATAAACACATACTGTGAGTGTGGCTGACACTCTCTCATGTTGGTATAAGCCCACTTGACTTGGAGTTAGCAGTAGTGATTTTCTCTCTTAAGATCTGGCGACATTATTTTGTATGGAGAGTCATGTGAGATTTACACTGATCATAAGAGTTTGAAGTATATTTTCACACAGAAGGAACTAAATTTGAGGCAAAGAAGATGACTTGAGTTGCTAAAGGATTACGATGTGAATAGTTTGTATCATTCGGGAAAGGCAAATGTGGTAACAGATGCCTTGAGTAGAAAGGTCACAGTTGGAGATGTAGTTGCTTTGCCTATTGAGAGTTGTTTGGTGGAAGGCATGAGACATTTGAGGCTTGAGGTTGTTACACCTGGTGACAGGGCTTATTGTAGTCAACTGACAGTGCAGCTGACCTTGAGAGAATGAATTCGTTTGGCTCAGGAGATTGCCTCCTAGTGTGGGCATATTAAAGGAAAAATGGCATAGGGTAAGCATGTAGACTTTGTGGTTAGTGATGGTGGTGTACTTAGATTCTGTAGCTGAGTTTGTGATTTGAAGAAGGTGATTATGATGGAGGCACATAGTTCTAGTTACAACATTCATCATGCAAGCACCGAGATGTATCGGGATCTTCATGAACATTTTTGATGGCATGGTATGAAGAGAGATATTGTAGAATTTGTAGCTCAGTGTTTGGTGTGTCAATAGGTTAAAGTAGAACATCAGAAACCCACAGGGAAACTACAACCCTTACCTATACTAGAGTGGAAGTGGGATCATATTACCATGGACTTTGTATGTGGATTACCTTGTACTAATAGTAATCACAATGCAGTTCGGGTAATTGTTGATAGATTAACCAAGTCATCACATTTTATTGCAGTACGGATGAACTATTCTCTTGCTTGATTTGCACAGCTGTATGTGAAGGAGATTTTTAGATTGCAAGGTGCACTTGTGTCAATAGTGTCAAATTGGGACCCTCGTTTTGTGTCTAAGTTTTAGGGTGTGTTACAGTCAGTTATGGGTACTTGGTTAAATTTTAGTTTAGCTTATCACCCTCAAACAGAAGGGCAATCAGAGAGGACTATTCAGACCCTTGAGGATATGTTGAGGGCTTGTACTTTGGATTGGAGAGGTAATTGGGATGATTATTTTCCACTCATGGAGTTTGTGTATAATAATAGTTATCATTCTTATCTAGGAGTAGCTCCTTATGAGGCTTTGTAATGACCCCAAAATGCGTATCAGAAATTGTCTTTATTTACCTATGGGTTAATGTGCTTTAATGTGATTATATCTTTTGAATTGAAGCATTATCTGTTGAGATACGACTTTAAAATTGAAATTGCCGACCTTTATGGGTTCAAAAATCAAAATTGAGTATTTGCATATGCTAATGGGAATTTTTAGAGCTAATTGGGAAAATTAATTGGAAATTTATTTCGTTTGATTCGTTAAGGTGTGTTTGGGTGGTTAACTTTGCACTACAAATTAAAGGCCTTAGAGGCTTTAGAAACCAGAACGAATTATATAGTTATGATCAGCATAATTTTTAGAGTCGTCTGAGAAGTTTAATTGAAATTTGATTTCGTACGATTCGTAAGGCCGCATTTGGCTCTCCCTATTGTGGTAAGCTTATATGTTATATATATAGAGATATGCCATATGAGTTGTTGAACTCACCATTTTAGAGTCAAAACAAAATATCTGAGGGAGAGAACTGAAAGAAAGAGAGGGCAAAGGAGAGAGGAAGCTTCTCTAATATATATATATATATATGGAGAGAGAGAGAGAGAGAGAGCTCACCATTCATGGGAGCTTGAAGATAAACTTGAAGAGATTGAAGAGAGAGGAAGAAGATCAATCATGGAAGCTTGGGGAAATTGAAGGGAACTATGAGAAAGACAAAGATTGAACTAAGGTATAACAATCTATCTTGAATCCTTATGTTTAAAGCATCAATTTCATGAAATCATAGTGATATTGGAAGATTTGAACCCATTTGGGTTAGGGTTTTATGTGAGTATTTACTTGAGCTAAATTTAAAGAATTAGAATTTGAGTTCTATAATTTTGTTTATGATTGGAGCTCAACCTTATGAATACCACATGAAATGAACTTTAGAATCAAGTGTATTTGTGGGTTGTGTTTTGAGAACTTTGAAGATCATGAAAGATAAAGCATTGATCTTGAACATTGAGGCAAGATTGGTCTGTTTGAAATGGAATTACACTTGATTGATGTTAGTTTGCCATATTGTGGTGTAATTCTACATGTTTTTGGGTGATTAGAGTAGAAATCTAGCTTAAAAAGTGGAAAAACAAGTGTTAAAACCATCAAACTTTTTCGGACAGCAAAATTGACCCAGAGCCGCACGTGCGGCGGGCCTTCCCGCATGTGCAGTAGTCCATTTCCAACACCAAGTTTGATTCTACTAAAAAAGCACGTGGTCCCGCATGTGCGGGACAGCTCCATTTCAGCCAACTTCAAATAAGCATATCTCTCACATCCAGACTCCGTTTTAAGTGATTCTTGAGCCTAAATTCAAGCCCCGGAAGTCTAGTTTCTAATAGTGGTGGTCTCACTCCTAAAATCTAAGTACACAAATAGATATGCCCAAATTAGTGACAATTGTTCACTTTCTATCTATCGATTTTATACCATTTCTTCTTCTAAACCATTTTTCTTTCGATTCCTCCTATTTTTTTGGACACGGATTATGACCTATTGAGGACTAGTGAGTTTAGAACCACCATGACTGATTGATCAAAGAACAAGAAAGAGATTGATTATATCCTCATATTATGCTATGTGCATTGTGTTTCTAGGTCAAGACGAGGACATCGTCCCATTGCTATCGGAAGCCCATCATTGTGAGTAATAGTAGTGTAACGATATGTTTTATTTAGTTCTTGTGGTTATGATTTATATATCATGGTTTGTGAATAACATATGCTATTGACATTTTGCTTTAATTGAATTAATGAACTTGATTGAACGATGGTGTTGATATGGACCTAAGGTCGTTTTGTCACTATTAATGAAAGTGGGCTTGAGGCCATTATGATGTAAATTGTTTATGACTCATGGCCCTAAGGCCAAGGGAGATGGAGACATGCTGATGTTCCATCTACCCTATAATGATATGAATTGTATATGACTAATGGATCTACGCCAAGGAAGATGGAGACATGCAGATGTTCCATCTTTCCTACATCACTTTGGACAGCTGTCATTATGTGGGCCTAAGGCCGTTCTGTATCATATGTGGGCCCGAGGCCGTTTTGTATCATATATGGGCCCGAGGCCATTCTGTATTATATGTGGGCCCGAGGCCGTTCTGTATTACATGTGGGCTTGAGGCCGTTCCGGAATACAATTATGGATAGGTCCTACGTATGGTTTGATATATGTATATTATATTCCTCAAGGTTATGCTCATTCACTTAACCTCCTTACATTGCTATTATTCATTGAGCCTTGCTCACTCCGTTTTATGTATATTTATGTAGGTGAGCCATCGGGGATTGACACTAGAAATGTATTGAGATCCACTTGTCTACCAAGCTACCTGGGATATGCCTCTGTGTTGAGGCCTTAATTTTGATTACTGGGAGTTATGTAATTTATGGAGTCTTATATAAGCGTGTGTGTGCGTGTGTGTGTGTGTGTGTGTGTGTGATCTATATAAGTCTGTGATTATTGTAAATATGGAAACGTAATTAAAGAATTACATTACTCTAAATTTTCACGTATGCATAAGCTCAATGGGCATTTTATCTATGTTGATATTGCTTCCGCTTAAGGCCCCGTATTTGGATAAGTATTGTTTTGAAATTTTATTTTGAGGCCTATGTACAGGCCGGTCATGGACCAAACTTTTGGGGGCGGGTTTGGGTCGTGACAGGCTTTGCATGGGATGAAGTATAGATCTCCGTCGTGCTAGTATGAGGTTGGTGAAAGGCAATTGTTAGGACCTGACTTGGTGGAGGATGCTTTTCAAAAAATTATAACCATTAGACAGAGATTATTGACTGCTCAGAGTAGACAAAAAAGTTATGCTGATCATCGTAAGAGAGATTTAGAGTTTCATGTAGGGGATATGGTATTCATGAAAGTATCACCACGGAAAGGAGTCATCTGGCTTGGAAAGAAAGGAAAGTTGAGTCCTAGATACATTGGACCATTTAAGATATTGGAGAAGATCGGTGAGATTGTGTACTGTGTTTCTTTACCCTCTAGGTTGGCAGGACTGTATAATGTGTTTCACGTGTTTCTGTTGAGAAAATATGTGCACAGTCCATCGCATGTGATAGATTATGAGCTGCTTCAGATTAGAGAAGATTTTTTGTATGAGAAGATACCTGTTCAGATCTTGGATTCGAAAGAGAAAATATTATGTACAAAGGCCATTAAATTGGTTAAGGTACTATGGCGTAATCATCTAGTTGAAAAGGCGACTTGGGAATGCGAGGACGAGATGCGCGAGAAGTACCCACATCTATTCTCATGATTTACTCAGCTTAGTTTTGCAAATGAAACTTTTCTTTTAGGGGGGAGGGGAAGGGTGAATGTGAGAACTCAAATATATAAATAAAAAAAATAATAAAAGTAATAATAATTTTACAACCTCAAATATTTTGCTGGTGAATAGTAAAGTGGCAATTAGAAATTATTGGAGTGTATTTTTAATTAAGTTTAAGCTTTAACTAAATTTATGATGCAGGTCTATAATGAAAATATAAGATTTTAATAATATATGTAAAAACAAAATGTAATAAATATAATTTATCACATAATGTGATTTTATTTTGATTAACAAGATGAAGTAGTATAAAACAAATAAAATAGTTAGTAAGAGGTCATTTTGAAAATTAAATATAGGAGGATAAAACCCTAACGGTGAGATACCGTTTCTTTTCTAAACTACTGTAGCAGCAGCCATGAGATAGAGAGAAGAGAGAGATGAGAGTGTCATTTGTGAAGGAAATTAAAGAAGAAATATGAGCTGTTGTACAAGTAAATATTTTTATATATTGTGATGGTTCATGTGTATAATCTGCTTCTTGTTGGGAAGGAATAGGAGAAATGGGGGTATTGTTTGGGTGCTAAGTCAGTGGTTGGTAATGAGAAATAATGGGTGTAATTTTTAGTCCAAAAATTTTGTATACAAATACAAAATTTAAAAATCAAGAAACCTTATCAAATGGATGAATTTTGAATTGAAAATTTTATAGTAGATTAATTACATATTGAATTACATACTAGAATTTTCTTATAATTTTTGGGAGTCAAATTCCATATAAACTGATGCGTTCAAATCTGTGCAGAAAAATAGTACAAAATAGTAACTTCGGAAGTGTTGTTCTCTTTGGGTATAAATAAAAAATTATCAAATCATCGTCATTAGAACCAGCTATGAGTCTATTTTCTTACGTTTTTGGCTTGCATTGATTGCTTATGTATACTAAGAGAACCACTAATTTCTTTAAAGTACTGCAGAAAGCGATCTGTTTGGATATAATTGATTGTAAATAATTATTTTGATAAGAAAATTAAGTAAAACCAATTGGGTTTGGAACTTAGGATATATTAGTTGATATCTTGAGGGTTTTGGAATTTCTCGAATAGCATGGAGTGGGTTTTTAATTTTCAAAGTTAGCGAATAGATTGGGAAAACTTATTTAAAATTCTGTTTTATCTTAAAGTTACTTTTAATTAAGTTTCGATCTAAACCCATGTCTTGAGTAATTTGAGACCTTGAAGAACATGAACTTAGGTATTATTTAAGAGTAATAGTGAGTGGGGTTGAGCTGTGTTAGTGCGCTTTAGTGTGTGGTACTTAGTTAATTATTCTTTTTAGTATTTTTTAAATTAGTAGTGACGTGTAGTTTTACTTGGTTCAGGGCACTAATTGGACTTTCATATTCTATTCGAGAATTATATTATTTCATTTGTCAGGTGAGTAGTTGCATGCTATATATTTTTATAAATGTTTTCCTACCCTGAATTGTCGGACAATTAAATTTTTGTTTCAGGACTAAACTATCTTGATAAATTATTATAGTATCAATGGAATTAAATTATTTCTGAAATATGTTTAAACTTGGTATACTGTAAACTATTTGTTATGGTCTCATGTTTAAAATGGTGAACTACCATGTTTTGCGAAACTGATTTGTATTGGGACCATCTGTATATAAAAGTCCAGGGAAATTGTTCCACTGTGTGTGGTGACTCTGGCCAGTACGGAACAAATAGTGCTTAACGATTGTCAAGAAAACACCTGAGCTAGGCTAAGTGACCTTCAATCGGATCGTCTTAGAGAAAAGGCCCAGATTGCCAGCGTAAGGATGACTCTTGGTTCGATATTGAATCCAATGGGCTTATTCTCTTGAGAACTTCGTGGCATGTTACTTGTTATTCTTGGTACACAGAAAATTGTTGGTGATCATATTTTAATCTGTTTTAAATGAAGAATGTCACTTGATATGTTCTTGAGAGACATGAGTATTTTTAATCGTTGAACTATGGAACCTTCTTTTTGAAACAGTTTATCTTTATCAAAACTGTATGTCAATCTAGTTTCTATATATATATATATATATATATCTTATTTTGGAGTTGAACCCTATTTTCAAAACTGTATTTACTATCCATGTTGTTACTCACTGAGCTATTAATTGACTTAGTTGTTTATCGTTTCCAAGTGTTAGGACTTAGAATAGACTCATGGCGTACCAGGGACTCAATTGCATGGATTCATTATTTTATTTTAGCTTGTTATGTCGGTTTTGTGCATACATTGTGGTTGAATTTTATTTAGAATTAATTTATTTTGTAAGCGGTTTGTCTTCCATTTAGTATATTTTTTTGGAATTGGTTATGGTTGGTTTTACCATTTATACTTGTGACTTGTCACTGGATTGGGTTTTGATTTATTTATTTCTGGGCTATTGTCACATTTATTCTTTGTGATTTTGGATTTATGTTTAGGCTTACGTGTGCCTTGGGCTAAGTCCCTGTGGGTCACGGCTGGTCTTTGGGGTGTGACAAATCAGCATAAAGAGGTTAAATGAATGATGTGTATCATAATACAAAATATATTTCATAAGCTGCGAAACAAATCATAAATCAGTACTTGACATATAAAAGTTCATAAATCATGTCTCATATGTGGTACATCCAATAGCGTAAAGCAAAGGACCTGAAGGCATACCAAAGGGACCACATGGGTCAACATCAGAGATCTCTATGCACATATAACAAAGGGTCACGGTATGGTTTCCCTCAGGTGAGAGTCTTATTAATGAAGAGTCACGGTATTGTTTCCCCCGGGAGAGGGCTTTATTAACAAAGGGCCATGGTATTTTTTCCCTCGGGCAATGACCTCGCTAAAGGATGCCATAATTACTTTTTAAAGGAGACAATCATTCATTCTTATCAAGATAGCATTTCAAAATAACATTCTTGTAGTAATTCAAAAATACATTTCAACATATCTTTACAAAGATACTATGCATAGTGGGCTGGCACAGGTGTTGGACCTCGGATAACAACCTACACAAAACACATAACAGAGATACACATTGAAGTGTGTTAGGTCCCTACTTTTTACCAATTCCGCGAACAAACTCAATTTTATAAAGTTATTATTTTTCCTTGGTTTTGGTGAGCGGGAACATTTGCGCTCGAGCAAAGATTGCACCCTCTCAGTAATTTGGCTTATCTATACAAACACTGGGAGGCATGTTTTTGCGCTCGAGCGTGAGTTCCAACGCTCGAGCGAAAACCTGTTTTAATCACATGCGTTTTAGTGACTTCGCTTGAGCGGCAAGTTCTGTGCTCGGGCGAGATACGCGGCCTCTATTTTCTATATATATGTGTTTAAGTCTTTTTTTAGGGTTAATACTTTTAGATCTGCTTTGGGGGCTCTGGGGTTTTCTTTTGAGACTAGTTTGGTAGTTTTCCTTTGGTGCTTGCTTGTGTGTTAAACTCACATGGTCGGATAATACACATCAAAGGGTTGTTTAAGTGATCATCTGCAAGAGTGTGCTTCTTCAGTGGAATCTGGAGATTTAAGCATGAAGTGTTCAAAGGTGTACGAAGCAATCGACTTGGATGTTGTGAAATCAACATTAATCAAATCAATCCTGAGACAAAGGTTGCAGTGGAAGATATACAAAGTGTTGAAGACAAATTGACAGAGTTTGGGTAATTTGTTTGAGTATTTTGTATTCTTTGTTTCGTTCATAGTGGATTGATTTGTGGCGTTTCACCCGTGGTTTTTTAATCACAATTGGAGGTACTCCAAGTGATTTTTTCCACGTAAAAATCTTTTATGTCTATTTATTGTTTCTAAAACGACAATCTAAATCACTCTCATACGTGCTTGATGATTTAGATTGTTAGTTTTAATTGTTTAGGAATTGGTACAATTAATTTTTGATCTAATCACGAATCACTTAGGTTTTTCAATTGGTATCAAAGTAAGTCACTCTTTGTTTTTATCAAAATTATAAGAGTGTGATTTTGTGTGATTGGTGACGTGGATTCAATTTATGAAGATAACTCGACCTATAGACCTCTGTTACTTGATGATACAAACTATTCTTATTGGAAAGCTCGCATGAGAGTGTTTTTAAAATCTATCGATGAGAAAATTTGGCACTGTGTGATCTATGGGTGGAGTGAACCTGTTGTCACCATTGATGGTGTTGATATTCCCAAACCTCTTGATAAATAGAACGCATTCGATTATCAAAATTCGAGTTGGAACAGCAAGGCTCTCAACTCTCTTTTTTGCTCCGTCACACCAGAAGAGTTTCAACGTATTTGTACTTGTGAGGTAGCAAAAGAGGCTTGGGATATCTCTGAAACTATTCACGAGGGTACTACTTCTGTTAAAAGGTCAAAACTTCAACGTCTCACCTTCGCTTTTGATACTCTTTTTATGCGTGATAATAAGACGTTTGATGATTTTTATGCTAAACTTAGTGACATCGTTAATTCTTGTTTCACACTCGAAGAAAAAATCCCTAAAGCTAAGGTTGTTGGGAAAATTTTGAGGTCTTTACCCGAGAGGTTCCAATCAAAAGTTACAGCCATTGAGGAGGCTCAGGATGTTGATACCCGAAAGCTTGACTAGTTAGTTGGAAACTTGCAGACTTATGAAGCCCATAAGGTTTCTAAGAAAAAAAAAAAAAAAGATAGTGTGGCTTTCACTAGTGCTCATGAGACTGCAAAAAACTCTGAGATTGAGTTTGATCTAGAGTTTGAGATGAAGACTATGTTTACTAAACAGTTCAAAAAAAATTTAAAGAAAAAGAAGCTTAATTTCAAGGACCCTATCTCAAAAGATAAGAGTAATGAGAAACCCAAAATTTTTTCACCAAAAATTGCTCCTAAAACTGAAAAGAAGGCCGTGAAGGGGCAAGGGGTCAAGTGTTATGAATGTCAAGGGTTTGGACATATTGCTCTTGAATGTCCATCGAAAAAGAATCGGAAGAAAGTCTATACAGTGACTTGGGATGATGAAAGTGGGTCAGAGCAAGAACTCGAAGAAACCGAATTCGGTGAAGATGCAAATAGTACTTACATGGCATTCTGGTCTACTGTCACTCAACCTTGTCCAAAGCTAGTGGAATTTTCTCGTGGTCAGAATCTGCACCGTGCTCTTACCTTTGATGGGAGTAATTACTTGTTCTGGAAGATCAGAATGAGGATGTTTCTGAGAGCTGGCTAGACATTAAAGAGGATATCGAGAGCTTTGATAATCTGAGCAATCAAAGAGTTTTGTCTACCATTCGTGAAGTAATTTCTGATGAAGAACAGCAACAGATTGCTCACTGCACAAAGGCCAAAGATGCATGGGACATTCTGAGTCAATTTCATGAAAGAGGAGAGTCATCTTCACCACCATCTATCAATTTTCATGCCTTAGTTGCTCGACTGGATGAGATCCAGGAGAAAGAGGATCAAAAAGAAAATGATGAAACTTCGGAACACAATGATAAGATTGATGGTGATGACTTACAACAAGCTTATGAAAAGCTTTACGATGAATCTCTGAATTTGTCCAAGATAAATGACAAACTTACTCTCAAGCTCAAATCATGTGAAAGTGAGAATGTCAAGCTAAAGGGAGAGATTGAAGCTGCAAAAAGGGATGTCATCAAGATCTCAAATGGCAGGAAAGACCTCCACGGAAAGCTTCTAGCTTGCGAAACCGAAAGGAATAAACTTCTGAGCATCTATGCTACATTTGAACAGAAGATTGGAATCCTTAAGATGTCACAAGCTATGTTGGAAGAGCTGATTGGTCAGAAAGAGGAAGAACTCAAAGTTGCTAGAGCCACGATTGAGATGTGGAACAAAGGGTCAAAGACACTTGAAGGCATCATCGGGTCTCAACAAATGAGTGGTGATAAAAGTGGGATAGGCTACATTGCTACAACACTTCAAAAGGGCTAGGCCTCTACATCACATGATCTAAAGACTCATGCAAAGGGAAAGCTCAAGGTTGATACTTCTCTTCATCAACCCAAAGGGAGTAAGATCAACAAACTGGAGGTAAAACTTGTGTTTGTTTGTCATCATTGTGGGAGGTATGGCCACATTCGTCCTTATTGTTTTGAGTTGTTTGGTAAAGTGTCTAAAAAGGGTAAAAATTCTAATACTCCTTGGGTTCGGAGACAACCTTACATGTCTAGGCGGAACACCAAGATTCATTAGGGTGTTCACAACGCTAAGACGTCTACCAAGATTGCCAGTCCTACTTCCACTAAGACCAAAAAGATATGGATTAGAAAGAGCGACTTAACATGTTTTGTTGTTCACACTGCACTCAAAGCATGTGACTCACACATGTGGTATCTTGATAGTGGGTGCTCTGAGACAACCTTACATGTCTAGGCGGAACACCAAGATTCATGAGGGTGTTCACAACGCTAAGACGTCTACCAAGACTGCCAGTCCTACTTCCACTAAGACCAAAAAGATATGGTTTAGAAAGAGCGACTTAACATGTTTTGTTGTTCACACTGCACTCAAAGCATGTGACTCACACATGTGGTATCTTGATAGTGGGTGCTCTCGTCACATGTCTGGTGACAAATCCTACTTCACATCTCTTGATAAATATGAAGGAGGAATTGTTACCTTCGGCTGGTCTTCCTAAACTTGAAAATGTTTTGCATGTTGATGGCCTTAAAGCGAATCTGTTGAGCATTAGTCAAATGTGTGATTCCCATCATGAAGTATTATTTTCAAAAAATAAATATGAAATTTTGGATAAGAAAGGAAATACTGTCATGCATGGGGTTTACACATCTGACAATTGCTATAGGATTGTTATCTCTAATGATCTTACTTGTCATTAGGTCACATGAATTTCAAAGACCTAACTAAGATTGCCAACAAAGAACTTGTGAGAGGAGTACCCAAAATGGGTAAGAATGTGAACCATGTGTGTGGTCCGTATCAACTTGGGAAGCAAACTCGTGCTCGTCATAAAAAGGTGAACAATTTCACAACCAAACATCCTGTTGAATTGGTTCATATGGATCTTATGGGACCCACTCACACTGAAAGCATTGTAGGTAAAAGATACATTTTTTTTTAACTGTTGATGATTTTACTTGTTTTTCATGGGTAAATTTTTTAAGAGAAAAATCTGATACGTTTGATGTTTTCCAGGCCTTATTCCTTAAAATTTAAAATGAACAGTGTGTTTCTATTTGGCGTGTCATAAGAATCTGAACTGATCATGGTTGTGAGTTTGAAAATAGTTCATTTTTGAATTTTTGTGATATGCATGGAATTAAGCATGAATTTTCTACACCGATTACTCCACAACAAAATAGAGTTGTTGAGAGGAAGAATAGGGTTGTTCAAGAGATGGCTAGGGTCATGCTCCTTAGTAAGAAAGTCCTCCAATGTTTTGGGCCGAAGCCTTAAATACTGTTGTTTATGTTATAAATTGTGTGTATTTAAGTCCCGGCCCGTTACAAACTCCATATGAATTGTGGAAGGGATTGAAACTTAATGTAAAATACTTCAAAACTTTTAGGAGTAAATGTTATATTTTCAAAGATCCTTGGGTGTAGTGCTTAGTCACTAGGGTGTTACCTGTTACTTGAGTAGGTGTGAGTGATTGGTTTTATGTGTGCTTGGATGCTATAATCTGATTGTCATTGATTATGTCATCTCTGCATTTAGACTCATATGAACACCTCTCATGCTGCTTACAAAATTTCATTCTTCTTTATTCATAGCTCATTCTGAATGCCCATGCTCATTGATTTCATGATCTCATTCTGTACACATCCTTCAGATAAACTGTTGCAGGGGTTTCCGCACAAGTGATCAAAGTTCTCTATGGACCACTAATAGTGTATCTTTTACATTATTGGAGGAATTGACCTATACTGGTATATCATGGGTGATGTTGAGTCTCTTAACAATCTACCATTATTTTTTCACTTCCACGGTTCCTCCCTAAATTCGTTGAAGTCCAGGCATTAGGAAAAGGCTACTTCAGAGGCACTAACCAAGCCATCCTTACTAATTTTATGCTTCCCTGGTTTGGTTTCTATACTCTTGAGCGTGTATGCCACCAGTGAGTGCCCACAAGAAAAAAAAAATTTTAAAAAAAGGGAACTCATTGATTAAGAGGGAGCCTCCGCGTTTACTCAACAAATACCCCTTGATTCCTAGTGGTTTGACTTTTCTCTGTGATATTTAGTTACTCTTGCCGGAGGTCCAGCCGTCCGATCACTACGAGGATTAACTCTAGCTCTGTGGCCTTTCAAGGATTGCACACACACTTTCATTATGCGAGCTCTCATGTTTGTTTTTGAGTTGTGCATTCTCATAATGCTTATGCTCATTGATCAATTTTTATTGAATTTGCTCATGATTCTATGGTTCATAATGTCAAAATTTGTGAGTTTGCGAGCTTCATGGTTTGTGGATTATCTCATCTTAGTGTCACATACTTGCTAGTGTGCTCACTTCCTTTTGTTTCAGGTCCCACTTGGTAGTGTGAGCTGGTTTTAACTACTCAGAAAGGTAGTTTTTGGTCCTTGGTTTTGTTCTTATCCGCTCAAGTGGACATTATAGTGCTCGAGCGCATTTTCACTTCATCCAACATTTTTTTCAGTGTACGCGAGTTTCTGAGAGTAGGTGTAGACGTCTAGGAGGGAATCCCGTTTTGTTCATTTGGGCTTACAACAGTTCAGGACTCAATGTCACGGTCCTGTATCTAATCTCGCAGAGTGCAATGCAAGACCGATGAATCATCAAAGAGTCCAAATCCGGCAAATCGCTTTTGAAAAACTGATTTTTAGAAAGAAGTGCCAAACATGGATTGCTTTGCCAGATACAGAGTCGCAACAAAACAAATGAATGCTACATACTCTATCATGTTGAATCAAGAGTGTCGGCAACCAAGGTTTGAGGTGCGTTTCGTCACTTCAAGTACGAACGTCCCTCATTCCTCATGTTTGGTTTGACACCCCAAACCAAACACAATGCAATGTATGTATGCAATATACAATGCAAAGCATGTAACCAATGCAATGCAACATGGGAATGTAAGGCAATGTAACATGAGTGTGTCAAATACAATGTGATGCAACCTAATATGCAACCATCATGGCAATGCAACAAGTATGCAATACTACAATGCAACCTAGGCATGGGAATACACAAAGTCATAGGCATGCAACAATGATACCAACCACAAGGATGCGACAGCATGCAATGCGGTAAGCCTACAACAATACATAAATGCATGATCCATGGGCTTCCACTAAGGATGGATAGGCCTCAGCCATGTCCAAAACAGGGGCCAAAGTGTCAAGAAATGATGGACAAAACACACCCAAACGTGCACATGTGAAGGTCCAACACTTAGGCATGAAAAGAGTCGACTCTCAAGCACATTAAGAAGAGACAAATATGGACAAATCACAAGCATGACAAGCTCTGAAAATGTGTAAAGGATGATGCCAAATCAACCGAGTCATGCAAGTAAGGCATGCAAGAAAGCCCAAAACTCAAGACTAACAAAGGGGTTCAAACCATGGCCATATCAACCAAGCCCCAAAGAGCCAAGATGACTTAAAACAGTCCCAGGGCAGACCAAAATAAGGCTAAAACGTGCATGGAACAAGGCCAAAACATGCTAAGAAAGGCGAGTAGAAAACAAAGCGTACACAAGGCCAAAAGAGGGAATTGCACTGCACCCATTACAACCAAGCATGACATGACTTAATCAAGGAAAATCAGAGCTATAATATGCCAAAAGGAGCCCCAAAACCCATTGATATGGTAGCCCAAGGACTTAAACAAAGAGGCATGCACAGTGACCTATTTTAAGGCACAAAAGGACAACTCTTCAAAGCTTTGAAAGGATGGTAAGTGCAAGCATACAAGCATGGAGCATGGACTGAAATAGCATGATAAATGATTCCAAATCACTGAAATAACCCAAATAAAGCATGCTCATGGCTCATACACCCAAAGCTAACAAGCTAGGATACATGGTGGCTATACGAAACATGGAAAACATGACCAAATCAACACCAAACAGAGCTTAAACATGTCAAAACATGGATAGGAGCTTCATGAAGTTAAGCTAAAACATGCAAGTATGATGGTCTAAATGCATGATACATGTTATGACAATAGAAGGGATTACAAAGCAAGTGCATGATGAAAACAATAGGCCATCAAACCAACATGAAACAGAGGTCTAACATGATAGAATAACACCAAATACCCTCTGAAATGGAGCCAAATAAAGCTATGCAAACATGCTACCTTTATGAGCCCTAAATGCAAGCAAATGAATCACAAGGGGAGAGGGGTGTCCCTCCCCTATACAAGACCTCAAAACCACTTCTCTACCACTAAAAATCCTCTGGATTTCATTGGTGAGAAGGTCAAAACAAAAGGGTTACAAAGCCCAAAGAGGAAGGCACAAAAAGAGACCAAACAAGGCCTAAGAGGGGGTGGACGACCCCTAACACAAAAGTGACCTTAATGAAACATCTTAAGCATGAAAATATAGAACTTTTATCAGTTATACACTAATCTCGAAACAAAATGAAAATAGGTCTAAAATCTTAAGCAAAAATGGGGAATAAAAAGGTAAGTTCTCACCCTTGAAGAACACTTCAAGAACACCAACTCCAGCACCTCTTTTTGATCAAAAACTAACTCAAAACTCTGAAATCAACCCCTTAAAACCTTAGCAACCAAGTTATAGTGTAACACTAGGTGTCTTAGTGCAAAACTAAGAACAAAAACCCTTTTAGAACACTATTACACACACAACTATATAGAGAGAGGGAGATATAGAGAGAGAGTGATATATATCATATATCACAGGTTGTTCAACCTCTGGAAAGGGAGGGGAGGCTCTCCTTTTATAGGAATTCAATTCCTAAGCTTCTTGGAGAAGCTAACACAAAGGGAGAAAATCCCTCCATACACGTGTATGGAGGGGGTGTATTGTGGATGCCAGCTATGACAGCTGGCATAAAATATCTGCCAAAAGCAGATGGAAAGGGGTCGGCTGGAAAATATGGCTGATTGACCAACAAAAATGTCCGGCCGACCAAAAACATTGCCGACCGACCAAAACCTTTGGTCGGCAGCAAGAAAACAGGGCCGGTGGCCTCAATCATGGCCGGTGAGGTGTAGAGATGGCCAACAAGCCATTCCCTGCCCTTAGAAGCAAAAACACAAATGTTTGGTCCATGACCAAGTACAAAACAGATAAGTTGAGAGATCTTGAGGCAAGGCGCATAGCCGAGACTTCCGAGAACTCAAAACGAACACGAGCATGGATGATCATCGAGTGTTCAAACGATGACGTCCAAGTCTTGAGGACGGTCAAAAATGGAGTATCTACAACAGGTCTTTTAAGCTTGAGCATACTTGTTTGCGCTCGAGCGGAGGGACGAGCATAAGTGAGTCCACTTGAGCGTTAAGTCTCACGATCGAGCGGCATGCCCTAGTATAAATTCCTTCCCCATCGTTTCAGACTCAAATTTTCCCCACATTTTCTGATTCTCTCTCTCTCTCTCTCTCTCTCTCTCTCTCTCTGCCCTAGGGCTTTGATTGCTTGTTTGGGCTTTGATTTGGTCATCCTCCTTTGATTTCCTCCTCTGATTCATCCTTGGTAAGTCTTTCATTCCCTATTTTTTTAGTTTTTTTCTTTGCTCTATCTCTCTTTCAAACTGTTTGGGGTTTGTTTTGGTTTTTGCTCTTTAGATTGTGTGTGCTCACTCCTTGGCTTGTTCACTTGTGCACACTTGTACACAGTAGGTTTTTGTATTTGTGGTTTTCATTCTATGCTATATGGGTAGATTGGGTATGTTGTTTTTTTTTTTTTTTATCCTTGATAAACTCTTCACGTACTTGTCTATCTACCCAGTTTTTCTATGCTCCATTGTTGCTACTGTGTGAGTTTGTTTGGCACTTTGAGTTTGTTAATATTGATTTTATTTCATTGAAATCTTCTCTAACTTGGTTTTTTTTACTAATGTTTTTTTTCTTCATTGTTTTGGATTTGTTTGTTGGAGGTGTTTAGTTTGGTTAGTGGTGTTTTTGACCATTGAGTTTGCTATGTCCACTGCCAAACGTAGGAAGCCCACAGTCTCTCACCCTTCATATAACACTGACAAATATCCATCCGCCGATAAAGCCAAGTCTTTTCGCGAGTCTTTCTCCTCTAGGACAGTTCATCTAGAGCATCATGTTCAACCCAACACTTTTGAGTCCATTCCTATTTGACCATTGTTCGATCCTTTAGGAGATGACTTAGTTCTGTCATTCTTCGGCCGCCAAAACCTTGATTGGGTCCGTGAGTTTTATTATAACATTGAGGGTATTGATGATATTGGCCCTTCCTTTCAGACCTGGGTTCGGTCTAAGTCTATATCTGTTACCCCTGATCTTATTAGAGAGCTCTTAGGCATTGATTGTGTTTTTCTGGAGCACTATCCTTTTCCTGTCCTCTCCACATGTGATTTCAATGAGGTGGCCGCTTTCTTGTGTAGTGCGCCTCATAATTGGGTCAAGGGCACTTTGATTAAACAGTTTGAACTCCTTCTTCAGTTTCGTCTGCTTAATCTTATTATCTGTGAAAATGTCATAGTCACCACTCATTCTTCTGAAATCAATCAAGAACAAGGGTTTGTTCTTTTCTGCATCGTTCACCATCTCTCCATTAATCTTGCCACCCTTATCCTTCGTAAAATGATAGCCGTTTTTGGGAACAAACAGCTAGGGTTGCCCTATGGTTGTTTGATCAACCGACTTCTGTCTTGCCTTGAAGTCCTGGTCTTTGAGGACGATGAGTATGCCACCCCTATTAAACCCTTGACTAAGAAGACTGTTTCTTAGAGTTGGGCACATGTTAAGGGGGAGTCTTCTAGGGCTGGTCCTTCTACAGGTGCTGAGGATATTCTAGCCGAGGAGGTGAAGATTGATGCAGCGACAGTTGGTACAGAGGAGGCTGATGATTATCCCCGAACCTATCATGGCCAGCTTCGCCATTTTGAGCAGTCTGTGACTCAGCAATTGGATCACCTGGATGATCACCTTGATGCCTTTGATGGTCGTCTTGGACATTTGGAGTAGTCCGCCGCCCAGACTACTCTTCAGCTTGCTCAGATTATCTCCTTGCTTAGCTACAGCAGCCTCATCCACCTCCAGTTGATCGTTGACTGTGCTTTTTCTTGGACTGTTTTTGTTTGACTCCCGACCAAAAAGGGGGAGAATTCATTTGGTACAGTTGGCTATATTTGGTATAGTTGGCTATTTTGTTATTTTGTTTTAGAACTGTATTTTGCATTGCTACAGTTAGTGTTTTGGCACTGATACATTGTTTCATCCATTTTAGAACTGCTGCAGTTATTTTGTTTGTTTTCATATCTGTTGTGTTTTATTATCTTATTGAGTTCCACAATCTTATTGAGTTCCATAGTTTTGTTTTTATGTGGTATGTTTGAAGTTGTTTCACAAGTGGATGATGGATTGTTCTAAATTGTTCAAATTCAAACTATTTGTCCATCAAATAGGTTTTTTGTGGTTTTGCGGATTCTGTTTTGTGTCAGATAGGTTGTGTTAGTGAGTGTGTCTAGTGCGTGTGCTTTTAGGAAAAAATGTTAGAAAAGTTTTTCCCGGAGATTGACAAAAGGGGAGATTGTTAGGTCCCTACTTGTTGCCAATTCTGCAAACAAACTCAATTTTATAGAGTTGTTATTTTTCCTTGGTTTTGGTCTTCCCGCTCGGGCGAGAACATTTGTGCTCGAGTGGAGATTACACCCTCCCAGTAATTTGTCTTGTCTACACAAATACTGGGAGGCTTGTTTTTGCGCTCGAGCGTGAGTTCCAATGCTCCAGTGGAAACCTGTTTTAATCACACGTGTTTTAGTGACTCAGCTCGAGCGGCAAGTTATGTACTCGAGTAGGGTACATGACCCTTGTTTTCTATATATACATGTTTAAGTCTTTTTTTAGGGTTAATACTTTTAGATCTACTTTGGGGGCTCTAGGGTTTTCTTTTGAGACTAGTTTGCTAGTTTTCCTTTGATGCTTGCTTGATTGTTAAACTCACATTGTCAGATAATACACATCGAAGGGCTGTTTGAGTAATCATCTTCAAGAGTGTGCTTCTTCGCTGGAATCTGGAGATTTAAGCATGAAGCGTTCGAAGATTTGCGCGGTCGTTGAGTCGACGTGGATGTTGTGGAATCATCATCAATCAAATCAATCCTGAGATGAAGGTTACAATGGAAGATATACAAAACGTTAAAGACAAATTGATAAAGTTTGGGTAATTTGTTTGAGTAATTTGTATTCTTTGTTTCCTTCACAGTGGATTGATTTGTGGCGTTTCGCCCGTAGTTTTTTAATCACAATTGGAGGTGTTCTAATAGTGATTTTTTCCACGTAAAAATTGTTTGTGTCTATTTATTGTTTCTGAAACAACAATCTAAATCACTTTCGTACGTGCTTGATGATTTAGATTGTTAGTTTTAATTGTTTGGGAATTGGAACAATTAATTCTTGATCAAATCACGAATCATTTAGGTTTTTCAAAGTGCACGTTTGAAACAAATAGCGTATCTTAATTTGATTCTCTTACATATGTTTCTAGCTTAATCCATGGCTAAGGATGCCTAAATGATGCTAAAGAATGCCAAAACGGGCATTAGGATGCAAATATGCACTTATGAGTGTTTGTAAAAAATTGTTGAAAATAGAGTCATCGCTCGAGTGCAACTTTGGTTGCTCGAGTGGTGTGGCCTGACTGCAAAAGTACTAGATGGTGTGAAAGTAGGCTCGATGTTCACACGAGCCAAGTGCAATACAAAGTCGAGTTCACTCGAGCGCACACTTGGTCGCTCGAGCCAACTGCAAAAGTCTGTAAAAATACTAGGAGCATGCAAGGTTTGATTGAACCACGGATACTTCGCTCGAGCAAACTGGGCAAATTATAGGTTTTCCAAAATTGAATTTGATGTTCAAAAATGCATTATTCATGTTCAAAGCTTTCATGGCTAGACCCAAAAGCATAGAAACTCTTTTAGAAACTTAAAAATGGAACTCATTTATAAGTTCAAAACCTTTGTCAATTCTCAAAATCAAACCCAAACTCATAATTCTGACCATACGTGTGTTTAATTCAACTCTTTTCTTTTTAAAACACTAATATATGAGACAAGAAGTGTAAAAACTGTGAAGAACCTTCAAAGATGGTAAACATAGCTTCATGCATGTATGAATGTTTGGAAATCAAATCCAAAATTGGTAAATTAATGCATGCATGTACACAATTAGCTCATTTCTACCATATTCAAGTTGTTTCTAACATTTTCTTCCTCATTACATGCAAATGATCCTACAACTTAGTAAATTCAATTTCTACATGAATTATCTGCAAGACTAATGGATGAATTCCATACCCAGAGCTTGAATTGAGATGTTGCTAGCTTAATCGCCTTAAATCTCCTTCAAATTCTCTACAATAACTCTACTCTCTCTAGAAGTGTTGTTCTCATTCTCACTCTAAATTTTAGCTCAAATGATGTCAAAATGAACTCTTAAACATGTTTAAGGCATATATATATATATATATATATATGAGTAGATTAAGTTAAGCTAATCAAATGAGATTAGTGCTAACTAATTAAACTTAATTCTAAATAATCATAATCAAGTCTAATTGATTTATTCTATTTATTTTGATCCGAATCAAATTCTAATTAAACTTGCCACAAGGTTTTAAATATTCCAACTAACCTATTGAACTAGTCAATTTTGATTTCTGAATCCGTTTAGGCTTCAATTTCGAATTCTAAGTTGGTGGTCTAACAGATTCCAAAGATAGACAGACAAACACAACTTAAACATATAATCATGCAATTATGCTCACTAAAATAACATATAAAAATAATACGTGTGTCGGGGTCGTCTCAGTATCTCAGCCTTAGAAAGTTTGGTCCTCCAAACTTGAGTTACCTCCATTCGGAAAAGATTCTGGATAGTGTTGTCTCATTTCATCCTCTTTTTCCCATGTAGCTTCATTTTTGTAGTGTTCTTTCCATTCAACTTTCACCATAGAAATCAATTTGTTCCTCAACTGCTTGACTTGTCAATCAATAATTTGAATTGGCTTTTCTTCATAGATCATGTCATCATTCAGTGCTATTCGGTTGTAATCTATGACATGGAACGGATCTGGCATGTGAAACACATTATGAATATGTTCCATTCCTGGTGGTAAAGCTATTCGGTAAGCAACAGGGCTAAGCCTTTCCAGAATATGAAACGGTCCGATGTAACGTGGTGTCAATTTCTCTTTTTTACCAAACCTTGTTTTCCCTTTCATTGGTGTTACTTTTCTTCCATTTGGTATTCCAAATCCCTTATTCTCTGATCCGTGTAGCTTTTTCTATCGGCTTTGAGTAGTCTTGAGCCTTTGTTGAATGATCTTTATCTTTTCAGTTGTTTCTTGTACAAGTTCAGATCCATATAAAGCCCTATCACCAACCTTAGTCCAACAAACTGGACACCTATATTTCCTTGCATATAACACTTTGCATGGTGCCATACCGATACTAGCGTGGAAATTGTTATTATATGCAAACTCAGCCAACGGTAGACAAGTTTGCCAACTGCCTTGGAATTCTAAGACACATTCGAAGCATATCTTCCAGTGTTTGAATAGTTCTCTCGGTTTGTCCATCGGTTTGTGGATGAAAGGCAATGCTGAATCTCAAATCTGTGCCAATTTCTTATTGCAGACTTTGCTAAAATCTAGAAACAAATTTAGGATTCCTATCCGATACAATAGGCACTTGAACCCCATGTAAGCAGATAATCTCATCAATGTAGATAGTAGTAAGTCTATAACCATTAAACAAAGTTTTCACAACAAGAAAGTGAGCAGATTTCATCAATCTATCAACAATAACCCATATAGCATTCATACCTCTAGACGTGCGAGGCAGACCAACAATGAAATCTATGGTTATATGTTCCCACTTCCATTCTAGAATAGGAAGAGACTGAAGTAAACTTGCCGGTTTCTAGTGTTCAACTTTTACTTGTTGGCATTGGAGGCATTTGGAATTGTAGTTGGCAATTTCTCTGTTCACGTTTGGCCACCAGTATACTTGCTTCAAGTCTTGGTACATCTTAGTATTTCTCAGATGCATAACAAACATCGATTTGTCGACTTCTTCTAAAATTCTTCTTTTCAATTTTGCATCATTAGGAACCATAAGTCTTCCTTGGAACCTCAATACTTGATCTTCAATAGTGAATCCCAGTCTGGACTTGGTTTCAAACTCGTCACACATTTGCTTGAACAATTGATCTTCTCTCTGCTTCTGTTTGATCTCCTCAATGATAGCTGGTTGTGCGGGCATTGCAGCTAACACACTGTCTTGTTCATAACACACAACTTCTATTTCAAGTCTGTCTAGATCTTGCAGAAGTTCCCTTCGCTCTATAAGTAACCACGCCATAGTCCCCGTATTCTTTCTGCTCAGTGCATCAGTTATAACATTAGCCTTACCCAGATGATAATGAATCTGTAAATCATAATCTTTGATTAATTCAAGCCATCATCTCTGTCGCATGTTTAATTCTTTTTGGGTAAAGAAATATTTCAAGCTTCTGTGATTCATATACACTTCATATTTAGCCCCATACAAGTAATGGTGCCAGATTTTCAATGCAAATACAATGGAGGTAAGCTCTAAATCATGCATTGGGTAATTCTTCTCATGTGGTTTCAATTGTCAGCATGTGTAAGCAATCACCATGCCATTCTGCATTAAGACACAACCTAGACCTTTGTGAGTTATATCACTAAAAATTCCAAATCCTTCAATACCTGAAGGTAAAGTATGAATTGGAGTTGTAATTAGTCTCGTCTTCAATTCTTGGAATGCAGATTCCCTTTGGTCCGTCCACATGAATGGTTCTCCTTTTCGGGTCAATTGTGTCAACGTACAAAAATCTTGGAAAAATCCTTGACAAATCTCTAGTAGTAACCTGCTAAACCTAGAAAATTTTGAATTTCTACTACATTAGTCGGAGTAGGCGAATTAAAAATTGCTTCATTTTTTCTGTGGATCTATAGATATCCTAGCTTTATTAATAACTTGCCCAAAAAATGTAGCCTCATTAAACCAAAACTCACATTTCTTGAATTTTCCATACAGTTGTTTCTCTTTAAGTGTTTGAAGAATTATTCTTAGGTGTGTTGTTCATGTTCCTCTTTACTCTTTGAGTAAATTTGAACGTCATCAATAAAAACCACAATAAACTCATCTAAAAATGGTTTAAAATCTGGTTCATTAAATCCATGAAAGTTGCAGGTGCATTAGTGACTCCGAAAGACATGACTAAAAATTCATAGTGTCCATACCTAGTCCGGAAAGCAGTCTTCTCTATGTCCTTGGCTTTAACCTTCAACTGATGATATCCCTTGTTAATCAATTTATGAGCCTTCATTGCAGAAATTAATTATGGTGGCGGAACTACACCTTTTCCCTCAAAATAAAACTCGTTTTGTCTTGGAGGTCGAAATATTACATGTTTAGAGGCACAATCAATGGTCGCATAATATTTGGATAGTGTGGGCGCCAGAAAAATATAGGTACTAGCTTATTGGGCCTAATCCAAACAAAGCCTACAATGGGTCCAGCCCAAACAAATATCACACCCCCCCATCTATATAAATGGGGGCATCCCAAGTGGAAGGTATGTCTCATCTCACTTTACGGAACACACACCCCTTCTAATATATATAGACTATTTACTTCTTGATTCAAGGACTAACTTCATCATTGGAGTACTCCCAGCCGGCAACCCCGGTTGGGTGGCACTGACTACATTCATCATTGCAGATCTACAGGGGTGAAGTTATTCTCTTCGTTGGATCTCTACAACATCCATGTGAGAGGATAATTCATGGCCTCACAATTGGCACCGTCTGTGGGGAACGTCTTCAAGAGTTCAACGAAGAAAGGAGCAAACATGTTCTTGTAAGTAAAAATTTAACAACACTGATTGATCTTGCTCTCTACAAATTAGTTTAAGATTAGTTTGTGGATTGGAGGTATATATGTTTGTGCTTACAAAACAGAGTTTTTTGTTCACTGTGAATTTCTGTAAAAAATTTTAAAACAACATAGAATTCATGGTCTACTTTTACATCCCCATTTTCTCTCTCTAAAAATGGGTTTCACACTTTTCTTGGTGCAAACATTTTTTCGGCAATTCAATAAAGTTGCTCGGCCAAATCCATACGTGGGTCTGCCCATTTATTTATTTATTCTTTGTTTCTCAAAACTTAGCTTAAAGTTGGTTCTTGACATGTATGCACGTGTACCTATGCTAAAACTTTCTGTAGAATCTAAGGCAGGGTCTTTAATTTTTTCTCTCTCTAGAATGGACCATGAGTTATGATAAAAATAAATTATTATTCTTATGTAATTAATTATGGTAGTCGGCTGGCCATATATATATATATATATATCTATCCATATAAATTCAAACGGTCTGATCTAGAGGCAACTTCAATTGTCATGAATGGCTCATGTTGATGCCGATCAAAATCTCGACAAAACCGTTTAGCACCCATAACAAGCTAGCTTCTTCTCGGCGCCGATCACAAATGCAAACATTTTCACCAAAGCTTGACTAGCTGTCGAGAAGCACCCTGATTCTCTGTGTGATTGGCAAATAAAGACCCAAGGCTAGCTTCATTATGCCAAGCTCCGAACAAGCTGCAGGCGACGAAATGATTAGATGGTTAACACCGTTACATGGACAAAGCCGATTTTGAACACTGAATTTTCCAATTACAATATTGCTCGGCTTCTAGGCCTTTTTGGCATCGAAAATTCGACATTAAGCACGGAGTGTTTTGATTACAGCTAAACATCATCGATCAACTCATAACCATCTTCATTTCGAGCATTCCAGGCAACTTGGTGCTAAAGATCAATTTGTGATTATTGCGGAGCGAGTAACAATCACAGCGGTTGTGACCAAAAAAGGGAGAATTCCCTATATTTCTCATTTTTTATACGCACACCCATGAATTATTTAAATGAATTACAAATAAATAAATATCAGAATTCAATAATTGAATTGTTGCTCGTAAACCCATGGTTGGGTCTCAACTCTCTCTCTAAAACTGTTGGTCAGAAAAGTGCCACTCAAAAGCTTTCATTCCCAAAATATATGTATATGTTTTCTTTATGCCTCGCATGCATATGTAAACTCATTAAATATCTTGTTAATATTCGGATTTGCTTTTGAAGACGTTGCTCCATAATTTTCTTTCTGTAAAGAACTAAGATTCACCAATCGCACCACCAAAGCTGGGGCAACAAAGTGTGACTGATTCAGCAATAAAGGGCATTCACCAACATCAAAGTAGCTCGTTCACTACTTCGGGTCACCGTCGATTTTCCAAACTCATCAAGAGGACTCGTGACAGTCTCTCGGAAAAAGGTGCAAGCCATTTGGTGTCAATGAAAGGCCGAGAAAAAGTTTCACCGAGCACGCATAAAATCGAAGCTCATTCCGACCACACCAAGGTTCTTCGGCGAGCTCACCTATGTCACTCGGCCATGTCATCATGCAAGAACTATTTCTAGCAGTGGCTTTGGCCACCTTGGTCAAAGCTCGGCAATAGAGGATCGGACCGCAACACTTCCATTCTCGGCAATCACCACTCGCTTAAATCATTAACCGCAACAAGTTTGCCGAGTTACTCACATTGTGCAACCATGCTCACCACTACTCCGCAACATTGCTTATTAACTCTGCAAGTCGGCTTATCATTCGGCATATTATCCACTGCATATTAACATTGTAAACTCTGGATATTATTAACTCGGCTTCGGCAACTTATTCGGCAAGTATTCGGAAACATCACACCGCGACATTGCTTATTCGGCTAACATTTCTTATTCGGCAATATTGCTTATCAAACTTAGCAAATTCGGCATATCATTCGGCATCTTATCAACTATTAATTCTTTTTATATTATCTCGGTTTGGCAACATTATTTGGAAAGTATTCGAAAACATTACACCGCGACATAGCTTATTCAGCTGACATTTTTGGTAACAATATCCGGCTAATATTGCTTACTCGACAAGACTACTCGGCCACACCTACGTCAACAGCAGCGGACATTCTCGGAGCAATTACAATTATTAATTTAACCACCTATTCGGCAAAAATCTCATGATTTTTCGAAGTACAATATTGCTCGGGGCTACTATCTCGACATAGAACTAGCATCTTGGCTTATCAAATCAACTTCTTAATATACTAGAGGATTCATGTCAACTCAAAGAGTCCAAACCTATTAACCCACGGAGCCAAAAAGTAACCGACGTTCGCTGGTATTAGCGGAACGTACCAAAGTTTCAGCAAACCAAAATTTTTAACATTATCGAAATCAAGTTTTGACCATACCAATGTGAAGTACTCATTGAGATGAATCCAACGCACCAAACCGCATTGAAATCAGAGCACAGACAAAGCCGTATGGGCCATTGCAATTTGTCGAGCAATTTTAGTTCTTCGCTGGAGAAGACGACCATAAGTTGGCAGCCAAATAAAGTCTTACGTATGTTGCGGCTATGCTCCACTTGGCTGAAGAACAATCAAGTTCAAATATATTTCTTGCCGAATACAAACAACAAGATCTAGTGTGGCAAATTGGTTAAGTCCTACTCCTTCTCTATATAGGCATGAGTTCAAGTCTTGCTGGTGTAGACACCCCATTTTTGACCGTCCTCAAGACTTAGACGTCATCGTTTGAACACTCGATGATCATCCATGTTCGTGTTCGTCTTGAGTTCTCGGAGGTTTCGGTCGCGCGCCTTTCCTCAAGACCTCTCGACTTGTTTGTTTTGTGCTTGGTTGTGTACCAAACACTTGTGTTTTTACTTCTGAGGGTAGGGAATGGCTTGTTGGCCATCTCCACACCTCGCCAGCCTTGGCTTGAGGCCACCGACCTTGTTTTCTTTCTACCGGCCAAAGATTTTAGTCGGTCGGCAATATTTTTGGTCGGCCGACCATTTTTGTTGGTCAATCGGCCATATTTTCCAGCCAACCCCTTTCCATTTGCTTTTGGCAGATATTTTATGCCAGCTGTCATAGCTGGCATCCACATTACACCCCCTCCATATACGTGTATGGAGGGATTTGCCACTTGCTTAGCTTGCTTAGGAAGCTTGAGGATTTGAACCTCTATAAAGAGGGAGCTCCTCCTCCCTCCTCCAAGGTTCAGAGAATTAGGGTTAGAGAGGTTAGATATAGTATTGTATCTATAACTCCTTGTCTAGTTTTATTTTGTACTCAAAAAGTGTGTTTTTGTCATACTATTGTACACAAACACACACTAGAACACCATCCTCTTGGACCTGAGACCCTTGGAGGTGGATTTTGGTGTTCTTTTTTTCTTTGAACTCAGAAAACTTGATGGAGTGGTGTTCTTGAGGAGGTTCTTCATGGGTGAGAAACTATCCTCTTTATTCCCCATTTTTACACAAGCTTTTAGCCTATCTTTCTTATTGTTTTAAGCTTCGACTATAACTGATAAAAGTTCTGATTTTGTGTGCTTTAGAACTTTGTTTAAGGTCACTTTGAGGTTTGGGGTTGTCTCCCCCCTCCAAGGCCTTGTTAGGCCTTGTTTTAGGCCATACCTTTTGGCCATTGTTTTGGTCATTGCATGACCTCTCTACCACTGAAATCTAGAGGATTTTCAGTGGTGGAGAGGTGGTTTTGAGGTCCTAAAAACTAGAGGGTCATCCCCTCTCCTTGTTGTCTTTAATGCTTGCATAAATGGCTTATGTGGTAGCATGTGCGTTTAGTTTGTTTTAGCCCCATTTCAGCATGTATTAGGCTTTGTTTTGCCATGATACACCTTTATTTTGAGTTGGTTTAGACATGCCATGCTTGCTTTGTATACTTGTCTTGTAAACCCATGATTTGCCTTAATATGTACCTAGCATTTAGACTACTATGCTTACATGTTTTGGCCCAACTCCATGAAGCTTTTAGGCTTGTTGTAGCATGCTTGAGCTCTGATTTTGGTCTTCTTGGTCATGCTTGCATTGTTTTGTATGGTCACCATGCAACCTAGCTTGTTAGCTTTGAGTGTCCAAGTTGCTAGCATGCTCTATGTGGATCATTTCAGTGGTTTGGCATCACTTAGAATGTTATTTCAGTCCATATTTCATGCTTGAATACTTGCACTTATCACTCCATTATTGCCTTAAAGGGTTTGTCTGTTATGCCTCATGGATGTGTCATTGTGTATGACATCATGCTTAGGTCATTGGGATGCCATCTAAGTGGGTTTTTGGGCTCATTTTGACATGTCCTAACTCTGTTTTGGGTCGCTTAAATCGTGCCATGTTTGGTTGTATTTGGTGTAGTGTAACACCTCTTTGTTGGCCTTGCATGCTTCATGGTTTTGCCCCTTCGTTTTAGCTTGTTTTGGCTTTGGTCATTGCATGTTTTAAGCTCACTTTAGCTTGATTTGGGACTGTTTTAGGTCTCCTTATCCCTTTGGGGCTTGCTTCATGTAGCCTTGGTTTGAGTCCTTCGGCTAGCTTCAAGCTTTAGGCTCTCTTGCACGCTTTGCTTACTTTGTTTTGTTGGTTTGGCATCATTCCTAGCATGTTTTCAGAGTTTATCATGTCACATTTGCATGCTTTTTTCATTCCTTTTAAGTGTGCTTAAAAGTCTCCCATTGATGCTTAAGTGTTAGGCCAACTACCATGCATGTTTATATGCGGTTTTGTCCCTTATCCCTTAGCATTTTGGCCGCTGAATTGGGCTTATTCGAGAGCTGCCCATTTTGGTTTAAGACCATTCCCGTATGTTGTCGCATGCTTGCCTTGCATGTTGTCGCATACTTGGACTATCAATATGTTGTTGTATGCTTAAACGGTAGTGCATTTGGCATGCATTCTTTTGGTTTTACGTTCCTTAACATTTTGTTACATGTTTGCCTCACATGTTGTTACATGATTGAACGAAGTCACATGCTTGTTTGCATGCTTGTCTTTACATATTGTTATATGCTAATTGCCTTGTGTAACATTGTTGCTTGTATGCTGATTTTGCACTAGTATGCTCGCATGTTTAGCTTGCATAGTATCGAGCATGCATCCCTTGCCTCTTGATCAACCATGATGGAGGTTAGGACCCCCTTTCGTGTTATATGCATTTCATTCCATATTGATTTGCACACTTGGCACCTTGGGCCATTATGCATTGAAATGCGTGATTGATGGCCCAAGGGTTGAGAACCATACTCCTTTGAGTCTCAAACATGATAAGGAGTGTGGTGGTGCATAAATCGCTTTGAAAATACATCGCCATGTTCTGTCTGTCCTCTGCTGCAGCAAAACAGGATTCTGCAGGAAGAGACGGTCAGTCGACCATCTTCAATGCCGACCGGCCATTAATTTTTAGCCGGTATTACCACAAATGGTCGATGACCAGTTCCACATGGCCGGTGGCCTCACCTCTTGGTCGATGACATCCCACAGTGCTCAGGGAGTGATTCTGAAGCCTCCTTGGGGCTTGTGAAGTTTTTAGAAGTACATATCCATATAAACAAAGGCAGCATAAGTATGGCGATGGATTTCCGAGCGAAGCCGTACAAGCATGCATGCATATCTTGCCTCGAGACCATTTCAACGTTTTAAGAACTTAGACTGGTTATTTATTTCGATTTGGTTATGTAATTAATGAATTAGCTTGTTAGTTGATTAGTTAGTTGATTTGTATTATTTATTCGGTCCCTCTCTCGAGAGGGCGCAATTGTGTAATAAGCGTGCGTGTGTGTGATGCATGTCTTCCAACCCCCACTTCTTTCTCCCTTTTATTTAACCACTTATGATGGTTAGTTTTAGGGCATATTTGATTTAGCATACCTTATGCTATACATGTTTGCATTCATTCATTTGTATTGCATGCACCGGGCTTGGCGCATCATACTAACTGCATAGTATTTCAATTCCAACTTGAATACGTGTATCAAATTGACGCATATCATATGCCATCTTAGATTAGCCGAGCCTAGATTAGCCGAGCCTATTCTAATTGCATTTCGTATGTGTTGCATTAGCCATCTTAACATGGACTTGGATCATACATTTGATTACTAACATGTTCTTGTTTTGGCTCGGAGTACATTGTGAGTGTTTATGCTTTAGCATCTTGCATGTGTGTAAGTGTTAACATGACAACATGCTTGCCATGAGGCTAACTACTTAGTTGATATAACTGCCTGAATGCCTGTGGGTGAAGGTTAGGTTGCTTGAGTTGGAATAATTCGTTGAAACCCGTGTTTTAGCCTACTTGCAAGTAGCAAACTTCAATCCATTTTCAAAACAAACGGATATGCGATGCTTTGTTCCAACTTAGGCAATCCAGTCTATTCTTGTATGCTGTGCGCATCACATAGTAATTCTAGGCTAATAACCGGAATAAGAACACATATGTTTTCAAAACTAGATATCATGCTTAGTATAGGCCGATCTTCGAATCGGGTGAGCGAGGGTGCTCATAGATGACCTTCCCCAATCGTACCCAAGTTCCCAAGTTAAGACAACTTTGGTGATGACGGACACGTGGCCTTAGGCAACGAATCAGGGTTTCCTAAATTTTTCCAAAATAAAATATTTTGGTGGCGACTCTGTATCTGGCAAAGCAGTCCATGTTTGGCACTTCTTACTTAAAAATCTGTTTTCCAAAACGATTTGTCGGATTTGGACTCTTTGGTGATTTATCAATCTCACATCGCATATTGTGAGATTAGATTCAGAACCGTGACATATTGAGTCCGAACTGTGGAAAAATAGTAAGCCCATAGGGCGCGTCCACAGTTTCTGGCAACTCTGCTGGGGAATTAGAGAACTTGACTCGAACTCATGATATCTTGTTTTGATTACACTTACGTGTCTCTTTGCATTGCATGTGTATTGGTGCGCCTAGGACACCGTGTTTGCAATCTACTATTCCTGAACGGTTTGTCGGAAGCTCACTTTGAGAAGTGTGCCATAAGGCTGACCGGTTACGGGCTCTGCCACGATGGGAACACAAACCCCGATTTTTACCGGGGCACCTTTTTGACCATTCGGCCTAGTGTATATTCGGAATCCATAATGACCATTCCAAACTAGGACAGGTTGCTTACCCGATTATAGGTTGTTTGAAACCGCTGTGTGCGTAGTGAAACCCTAGCTCCTGACAAAATAGGACAGGGAAACCCTACTCCAGCATAGGGGTGTTTTTGCTCTCACTTGTTTGTTATGTGCTTTAGAGTTGACCTCTATAGGGAATAGACATATCAGTCTGCGAGTTTGGGCAACAAGCTTGCGCGCATTAGTGTTTTGAGAATCAGTTATATCTGCGAGTATCAGATTCAGATTTGGGGCAGTAATTTTGGGGAACAGTGATCAGTGGTCGAATGCAGTTATTCAACTAAACTTATGTCTGTTCTAGTAAAATTGGGCTGAGATGTTGCCTACTTTCTTTTTCAGTTCAGAGATTCAGTTTGGAGCAGCCAGCGTTCTCCTTTGTTGAGGAAAGACCTGTTGAGGAAAAACCAGTCAAGGCTTATCGGTTCACCTGCTTCGTCAGTCACCGGTTACATCATCTCCATTCAGTTCAACAGACTTATGATGACACAAAATTCAGAGGAAATTGTGGTTATGGCAGCCGCATTGGACCAAGGAATCATCTTGCAGGATGAGATCAATGTTGAAATACCACATCCGCCTAGGTCGCCTGTCGCGCACCTGATCTGGACGCTCTAGTTTTTTCAAACTCGTGAGCCCACCACGTTTGAGTTGATGGGAATGATTGGCGACCTCCAAAGGTCTGTGGTTGACCTCGCCTATAGAATGTTGGCTTCTCCACCAACCACATCATATGACAGGAACTTCATGCCACAAGAGCCCCCGCTACTGGGGCGAATTGTAATTGAGCTCAGCCAACCTGAAGCTGTCTCAAGCTCCGGCAATGACGTATCAACGACAACGGGGCTTCGCACTGAAGCAACAACCCAAACCTCTCACCAAGCTGAGGCTAGTGGAAAGAACAAGATGAAGGTGGACGCTGATGCCTACGAACAACTTAAGCAAGCTGTTGAGGCTCTAAAAGCTGAGGGGTTGAATAAGCAACAAGTACTCGCAGTTTTGGCTAAGATTGTGGATGACATCTTCCCTACTCAGACCGAGAGCAGTTCAAGCCAAAGGGAAAATCGAGATAGGGACCGTCGTACCAGAACCGTTCCTCCCAACCCTAATCCTGCACCTGGAAAAGATCCGAGAGCCAAGACAGCACCTACTGATCCTTTTGCTAGTGCGTCCAGCAAAGGTCCACAGACTTCGAAGTATCTGCCCTGAGGGCGCAGGGTTTTTCATGCCCTCTACATGCCTTTATCCAAGGCTCTTCGAATCCTCATTGAAAAGGTCATCTCAAACCTCTTGAGCCTCGGCCTCTCCCGAGTAATCTCCCTCTCTCACATGATGCTACCCAGTACTGTGCGTACCATCAACAGGCTGGTCACACCACCGATAATTGCTTTCGTCTTCGCCACGAAGTGCAAGACTTGATCGATGACGAGGTCATCCTCCCACCTAGCTGAACAAAGTTCGTCACTATTGAGTTTGTGGACTTCGAAGATAATAAAAGTATGTGATCAGGGGTTGGCCCATCTGCGGGCGGCACTCGGTTTACTTCAGATGTGGCGTATGGCACGCATTGTTTTAAGCGTTTGCGAATGCTAGCTTTTGTAGTTTTTGACTCGGATGTTGAGTTAATTTTGTGGTTTTATTTCGAGTCTGTCTCGTCGTTTTGAGTCAGTCTTTTTGATTAAGGTCTGTCTTGTTGTATCGAGTCAGTCCTGTTGTGTTAGAGTCGGGTGATTTCGAGGGTGTTACCTCGGACATCACTTGCTTGTTTTGGTATTTGTCTTTTACGCTCTTTTGAGTCTGTTTCTGCCAGGGAGCCAGTTACGCCAGAAGATCTGAATGAACAGTAGTGGTTTTCCTGTTTTGTGTTTATTTTTGCCTTGAATCAGTTGAATCAGTTGTGCCAGAAAATTTGAGTGAAACGACAGTGCTTTTCACCTGCTCTTCTGTACCTTGAAGTCATTGCATCGACCTAAGTTTTTCAAAACTTTATTTTTAACACTGTGGTGAAAACAAAGAGGAAGGAATTCCTCGGGATTTGTAAAAATTTGATCAATTGAGAGAAAGAAAGGCATGCTAAGCCCTTGATGAATGAGATCATGTTTGGCAACGTGAGTACTGAGAAGGACCCTGGCTTGATCCAGATTGGTTCTACACTATCTTCAACGTGAGCGATTTCTCGCTTTTGTAAAAAATTTCAAAAAATGTTTTGTGCGGTCCTGCGAAGACCTGTGTGGAATCACTCTTGAGATTGTGCAGCCTATGATCGCTCTCAGCCTTGAGACTCGACCCCATTTTTCTTTCAAACAGTTGAACTTGCGTTCAGAATGTTCAATGGTCAACCGTAATGTGAGGATTGTATGGCCAGATCATAAGCACCTCTCGAACAAGGGGCAAAAGACGTCAGATAATGCACTCGAAGAGTCCAAGACGAAGATCAGCAAGAATGCCAAATCCCAGAAGGGAGGAAAGAAGAAAGTACTACCGGAGAACAACTGAGTTCTTATCTACAACACTAGGGGCAAATTCAGCCCCCATTGGATGGACTCCGACATCATCAGTAAACAGCGGCCATTTTTCTGGATTCAGATAGCTTCGAGATCTCAAAACCATTTGACATGGACAAAGCTACACTTTTACCCTTGAGAGGCTTGCTGGGCCAAAAACCCGAAAGGGCGACCCAGGCAAAAGTTAGAGCAAGCAAAAAGAAAAATGAAGAAAATGAAAAGAAAAGATAAAAAAAAAAAGAAGAAGAAAAGAATTGAAAAGAAAAGAAGAACAAAGCTCGCAAGGTTGAAAACCCAGAAGGACGGTCTTGTCAAAAGTTAGAGCGTAAAAAGAGAGGATAATACTCGAGTGTCCCTTAACCGGAACTACGTAAGGCTTGATTCCCATGTTTGGGATACGTGGGCAACTTCATTCTGAAGTCCAGCCATAAACACTTCCAAATCGATTATGTCCATGTAATGGTTTTGATCATCCTTGTTTTCTCTGTATCCGAGAGTTTGGTTGTGATCGTTGAGGACCGATTACAATGTGCTGCGGTGTTATCCAAACAAGGGGCAACTTTCCGTTGCCATACAGTGTGTTGCGGTGATATTCAAACAATGGTCAATTTTCCATTGCCATACAGTGTCGTTCAGACAAGGGGCAATTTTCCATTATTTTGGGTCCGAGGTTGTGCATCTCAAGAGTAGGTTCTGTGCTCGTTGAGCAGTGACCGTTTGTAAAAACAGTTTTTGAGAATTTTTACTAAGGTTGACTAATTTTCTCGAAAATTTTTCCTATTTTTCCAAAAATAGGACCATTTCTTGGACCCAAAAAAGGAAAATTTCCAGTGCTCACAAACTAACTTGCATGATTTTACATCAGAAAGTTGAACGAGTATGTTAATCTAACTTTCATATTGGTCAAAATTATTTTAGTAGAAAGCCAAAACAAAAAATGTTCAAAATGATGAACTAGGGGCACAGTTGAGTCAGGCTTCCTGTCTTTTCCCCGTTATCCGTGCATTTGCCAGAAAGGGCACGATACTTGCCGGAAAAGGCACCGTATTCGCCAGAAAAGCGTACAGCTGAAGCTAACAACAAAGGGCCGAAAGCTCTCAACATCCTCCAAGCAATGAGGTATCAAGCCAAGTGCGAAGCGCGAATTCGAGTGAATCAAGTTACTCCACTCCCTCGTCCGGGGCCTCGACTAAATGACACCGGAGGAGGTAGCCGCGAGCTAATAGTGTTGGGCGTGAACCCATAACTTTTTGTTTATCCATCAAACCACCCAGGGGAGGGATAAAAGAACAAGAGATTGAAGAATAAAGAGATGTGCATTGAGAAAAAGTGAGAAAAGGGCTTTTTCAGAAAAACAGTGATTGAGTGCCAGAGTGATGTGAGAATCACAAATGAGAAAAGGTGGGAAACAATACCCGGAGAAACTGGCTCCTTGCGAATTGAGAGGCCTCTCACTTTTGTAACACGTTCGAGTGTCATGTCTTTTGTTTTTTGTCTCGATTCTTGTCTTGAGTCGTTTCAGGTGTCTGTGTTTGTCTTTAGGTTGTATACCTTTTGTTTTCTGTTGTTGAGTCATTTTTCGCTGTGTTCAGTCGTAGGCTCAATACCAGATTGAGAATTCATTCTCGATTTTCAAAATGAATCATTTTCTACTCAGAGTGCTGTGCCATTCTCCACATTTGTTCTTCCACATTTGGAGCATCTGAGTATGTTTCAACTTCTACCAATCCCATCTTTGTATCCCGTCTGTTTGGATCGAACTGTTTGTTCAGAATTAGCTGTGTGCCAAATAAACCGAATGATGTGTTATGGGCTGTGAGTTCAAAATGAGCAATGTTCAGAATGGGCTGTGTGTTTAGAATCAGCAGTGTCCTGCATGAGCCGTATGACCAAAATAAATAGAGTACTGTGTTGCGAGCTGTGTGTTCAAAACAAACACTCTATATGTTGAACATCATATTGAGAACTTGTAATTAGTTCCACTTCCAGTGCCTTCCGTTGTTGATTTTGCAAAGTCACACCTGTATTACTTCAATTTGCTTATCGAGTTGTTGCTCATTTGCTTATCGAGTTGTTACTCATTTTTCTTATCGAGTTGTCGCTCATTTTCTGATCAAGTTGTTACTCATTTGCTTATCGAGTTATTACTCATTTGATTACCAAGTTGTCGCCATTTTGCTTATCGAGTTGTTGCTCTCTACTTATCGAGTTGTTGCTCTCTGCATATCGAGTTGTAAACTTGTTAAGGTCTCGTTATTGCTTATTGAGTTAATTTGTTTTATTTGTTACGTTGGTCTACCTGACCTGGTAGTACATGCATGTTCAATTTCCATCCGATTACATTGTTATGTGATATGGTACGATACGATGAGATACGATGCGAAGTACAAATGCAACACTTTTTCAGCAAAAAGCTTGTTTCATTCCATCATCTTTTCAAATACATAGTTTTGGGAAAGTAAAATCTGCCTCAGGCAGTACAAAGTGCTCAAATTACTAGCTAAAAGGAAAATAAAGCAAAAAGAAAGAAAAGCAGCAAAAGTCTAGATCAACGTCAACTGGTCTCAAGCATGAGAGTCTGTCCTCGTCCTCTTCCTGGACGAAGGTCTAGGAGCATCGTTGCCGGCCCCACCATCTGAGCTCGAGCCCGAGTCATCTCTAGTCTCATCCTCAGACGACTCTGCCTCTGCCTCTGTCTCAGACTCATCATCATTTGGAATTGGTGCCCGCGAGCTGCTCCCAACATGAGTGCGCCTCGTTTTGGTGCGGGGGGGTACTGTGGTCCCTAGTCCTGCTCTCCCTCCTTCTCGGCAGACACAGATGGTCCTGCTGGAGCACCTCCTGCAGCTGATATCTGGAATGGGGGCTGAAAAGGACAAATGGTAAATACATTAGTCATGCTACGCAAAGCAGAGTATGAATACAGAATACAGCGTATCAGTACAGAATGCAGTAACTGGGTACAGTGAGCAGCGTATTAGTACAGAATGCAGTGACTGAGTGCAATGTATGAATGCCATAAGCAATGCCGTGAACAAATCTGTGGGTTACAGTGTATCAATGACCGTGAATGCCGATCAAGTGCCATGTTGACAGTGCGATGCATCAGATTATGTGTGAAACAGATTATGCACAGTTTGAGATTGTGGTTGAAAGAGCTTACCGGGATACAGTAAATAGCCAGCAGGTCGAGGCTCCGCCGTAGCATCCCCATCACGGAAGCAGTCAACTCCAAAGACTGGCGAGTGTACTCGGCATAAGTTTGCAAGAGTGTTAGAAACATCAGTATTCTGCGGAACATCAAGAGAAATAAAATGAAATGACTGTACAGGACGTAAAATACAGTAGTGCATACTGGAGGCAAGCCGTAGAATCCGACTAGCTCATAATCAGGCGGAGCGGGAGTGATAGGGATTTGGTAAGTCTCTCCACCCTGCCCTCGACATGTCATCATAGTAGGCTGCTCGGGCTACCCAGCTCCCTGCCCTTTCCGGGGCCCACTCCTACCTCGGGCCCGAGATGCCCGTGATGCTCCTGCTCTCGCAGCTGGTGCCGCTGGTCTCTCTCTCTCAACTCGGCCGGCACCGGCCAGAGGCCGTATGATATAGGTCTGGATGAACTCCGCAGAGTCGCCCTCGTCTACGACGCGCTCATAGCTCTAGCCGATGGTGTAACTCATCATCTCTGCTAAGGTATACCTCTTAGTGTCCCTCACATGGGTAGGATGAGGTGTTGGAACCGGTTGCTCTGGCAAGCCCAAGGTCTGCCACAAGAAGCACTCCCCAAAGTATCAGGCACGGCAAACCGGGCCCTCTAACAAGACTCTAAATCGGGCAGTCTCCTGAGCGCCGGCATACCGCTCCCGAACTGCGATGGGCAACGAGGCCCACGGCTGCCAGGTAATCTGCAAATAGCAGTAAATATAGTTTGTTATCTATTATTTAAGGTACATTGCAAAGAAAAGACAATAAACTGAAATGTTTGACATACCTCGGTTGCGGTGATGGTGTCAAAGTAGTGGTGGAAGAACATGAAAGGCTCTCGCGGCCTCCGCTCGCATCTCACGTCAAAGCGGTGAGAAAATGGGACTCCGAGGGGCATCTCCTCATCTGGTACTGGGGCAAGCCTTGAAAAGTAGGCATACACCCACAACTACAGAATGAAACAGAGCAGACATGAGTAGGCTTATCAGATAAAGCAGTATCCAAATAAAAGCGAAAATCAGAGAACAGTGTGCAGTGTATTGTGCAATGTGTGCGGTGTGTTATGCAGTGTGTGCAATGTACAGTCAGTGTAGAATAGATTGCGTGTGCGTAGTGTGTATGGTGTACAGATAATGAAAGGCATAATTGAAAAGACAGAAATGGGAACATGTACCTCCCAGGCTTGCCGATAGCCTCCAAGTAACTGCTCGCTGAGGCGGGAAGATGAGCTCATGTACCTGTAAAGAGTGGCCAAGTCGGTGCCACCCCAGTCGTAGCGGCGGATCTGTGTCACATCCACAAGCGCGCTCAGTTGGTAGAGGGCAACGGTGTTCGCCCGATGGGCGAAAAGTGTGGTCCCTAGCAGAAACATGATAAAATCGCGAGCGTACTGTGCCTCCTCCTCCTGAGTAGTAGGCCCCTGGATCCAGAAATGATCCTCGAACCATGAGTATCGCATGAACCCTGCCCGAGCGAGAAGTGGCTGAGTGCCGAGCAGGTACATCTGAGCGGCGTCCCACTCGTCCATGTCTGTATCAAAGGGGATCGGATCACCCCCCACTCCGATGCCTGTGAGCATAGAGAAGTCGAAGGGAGTCATCATCATCTCCTCGGTGGTAGAAAGGTGGAAGGAGTTGGTAGTGTCCCACCACCTCTCCACCAGAGCAGCAAGGAGGGGCTTACTCGCGGTGAGGCGCGAGAGTCCCATGCAAAAAGTCCCAAAGCCGGCCCGGTTGACAATACGACGAACTACGTCGGGCAGCTCCATGTACCAACCTCTGGCGGCAACATTCTCATACCCCCGGAAGGCATAGAAATCTCCTTGTGGTCAAAACAAACAGTTGCGAAGCAGTGTTATAAATACAGTGTTGAATGCACTCAGAATTGATGAAAATACAACGTTTGTACACATGTTCAGATTCAAACAGATATCGGGTGCGGGTGTGGTCGCAATGAACTACAGCATGTGATGTATCAGTGTGTTTGAGTGGTTCAGTGAAAACACAGCGTGTGTACACGTGTTCAGATTCAAATAGGTATCGGGTGCGAGTGTGCTCGCAATGAACTACAGCATGCGATGTATTAGTGTGTCTGAGTTAAGCAGTTAAAGAACAGAATCGCTATTGCAGTTATGTGTTCCACATTGCAGAAAATGAAACAGGGAAGAGTGTACCTCAGAAGCGCCATAGGACAGATGTGACTCTAGCTTGTGCAGCAGAAGCTCCAGTGGCACACGTCGCTCATAGCACCTGAAGTGACGGAGGCTATCAGGAGGAAGCACGTGTATCGTCGGCCTGTAGGCCGCTGGATTGAACGACCGGATGTGAAAAGGCAGGAGCTCGGCCTCAGGGTCCATGTCCAACTCTGGGGGAGCCCCACCGCCTAGAATGTCGTCTGCCATCTCAAGAATAGTGTGAAAATGGCCGAAAGTGTGAAAACCAGGCAAGAATGTGAAAAGTCAACCCAGAAGTCAACCCCGAGAGGATGCAAAATGGGCAGAAAGGTCGGAGTCTGAAAAAGGCACAAAGATCGAGGTAAACTCGGGGGAAACGAACCCCAAGTGGTGGAAATCGAGAAAAGTACACCGAAACTGAGATTTGTTCGGTTCAAAATGTGCGAAACGAGGAGGTTTTCGCGAATCGAACGACGAAAAGGGCGCTAAAACACTATAAAAACACGGATCGAAGGCGGGAAAATCACCTGGAGAGAAAGGGGAAGGGTTTTCGAGCTTGTGAGAAGTGAAAATATGGGGTTTGGAACCCCATATTTAAAGACCAGTGGCCAAAGGACAAAACTGCCCCGATACAGCAATTTTTGGCCGGTCGGCCAAATATTTGGCCGGTTACCTTATTTCGTGGCCGATGGATGGCCGGTGGTCTTCCCCGGTGGCCGGTGCATCTCCTACACCCTTGTTTGGGTCATTTATGTGGTTATGGACCTTCATTACTCAAGACAGTGCAAGAAGGTGCATTTTCAAAAGCTTAACCGATCTCCGTGTTGACCTCGAGCCGTGTCTTCTGTGCATGGCACTTGATACGTACGAGGTGCATCTTTTTTTTTCGTATCCTTTTTGTCCCTTGAGAAATTCAAAAATTGCTTTACATGCGTTGCATTACAACGTTTTGTTATGAGCGCGTGTTGGTTATACATCATTTCGCTCGCGCTGTTATGCACACATTTTGTGCATTGTCGCGCAAGCCATACTGGCATTATTATGCACATGCTTTAGGTCACATCGTCATGCACACCTTACATGCATTGCATGCATTTTCCTTATCTCGCATTGTCATGCGCACCTTAAATGCATTGCATGCATTTTCCTTATCTCGCATTGTCATGCGCGCCTTACATGCATTGTCATGCATTTTTCTTATCTCGCATTGTCATGCGCACGTTACATGCATAGTCATGCATTTTCCTTATCTCCCATTGTCGTGCGCACCTTACATGCATTGTCATGAATTTTCCTTATCTCGCATCGTCATGCGCACCTTACATGCATTGTCATGCATTTTCCTTATCTCGCATTGTCATGCGCACTTCACATGCATTGTCATGCATGTTCCTTGTTACACATTGTCATGCGCACCTTACATGCATTGTCATGCATTTTCCTTGTCACGCATTGTCATGTGCACCTTATTTGCATTATCATGCATTTCCTTATCACGCATTGTCATGCATACCTCTCATGCATTGTCATACATTTCCTCATCTTGCATTGTCATGCATTTCCTTATCGTGCATTGTCATGCATATCTCTCTTGCATTGTCATGCATTTCAAAAAAAGACGTGCGTTGTCACGCATTTGAGTTCATTTGCATTGTCATGCATTTCAAAAAAAGACGTGCGTTGTCACGCATTTGAGTTCATTTGCATTGTCATGAAAAAAAAAAAAGAAACGTGCGTTGTCACGCATCTGAGTTCATTTGCATTGTCATGCATTTCAAGAAACGAGCGTTGTCGTGCATTCGAGCTCATTTGCATTGTCGTGCATCCCAATAGTATGCATTGTCATGCATTTCAATAAATCATGCAGTGTCATGCATTCCAATTACACGCATTGTCATGCATCTTTCATCTACATTTCAGTTCATGCATTGTCATGCATTTCAGTTCATGCATTGTCGTGCATGTCTCATCTGCATTGTCATGCATTCCAATAGTTTGCATTATCATGCATTTCAGTTTATGCATTATCATGCATGTCTCATTCGCATTGTTATGCGTTTTAATAATTCGCGTTGTCATGCATTTCAATAACGTGCATTATCATGCATCTCTTGTTTGCATTATCATGCATTTCAAGTAACTCGCATTATCATGCATCTTCCATTTGCATTATCATGCACATCAATCTCTCGCATTGTCGTATATTTCATGTGCATTGTCTCGCACCACTCTAACTTTTCTCCACCCGCGTGCCGCATGTGGACGTACCTAACTTTTCTCCACTCGTGTGTCGCGTGTGGACATATCTAACTTTTCTCCACTCGCATGCCGCGTGTGGACGTATCTAACTTTTCTCCACTCGCGTGCCGCGTGTGGACGTATTTAACTTTTCTCCACTTGCGTGCCGCGTGTGGACGTATCTAACTTTTCTCCACTCGCGTGCCGCGTGTGGACGTAACTCTAACTTTTCTCCACTCCCGTGCCGCGTGTGGACGTATTTAACTTTTCTCCACTCGCGTGCCGCGTGTGGACGTATCTAACTATTCTCTACTCGTGTGCCGCGTGTGGACGTATCTAACTTTTCTCTACTCTCGTGCCGCGTATGGACGTAACTCTAACTTTTCTCTACTCGCGTGCCGCGTGTGGACGTATCTAACTTTTCTCCACTCGCGTGCCGCATGTGGACGTAACTAACCCTTACTAACTCCTTTCTCCCCTTTTCGCATTGTTACACACATTGCATGCGTTTTCGCGTGTGCTTTAGTGTTTATGCACCTTTCTCCCCTTTTCGCATTGTTACACACATCACATGCGTTTTCGCGTGTGCTTTATTTACATGTGTTTATGCTTCCTGCTATACACATTGCTTGCATTAGCACGCATGCTTTACTTACATGTGTACATTTTATTCCTTACCTTACACATTGTACATGTTGTAGCATGTACTTTACTTACACGTGTACATTTTATTCTTTGCTTTACACATTGCATGTGTTTCTGCGTGTGCTTTATTTACATGTGTATACTTTTCCTCACCTTCACACATTGTATACGTTGTCGCGTATGCTTTACTTACATGTGTTTGTGCCTTCATAGCATTGTTATGCTTGTTTCAAATCGCATTGTTATGCACACACTCGGGTTGCGTTGTGTAGATACCCCATTTTTGACCGTCCTCAAGACTTGGACGTCATCGTTTGAACACTCAATGATCATCCATGTTCGTGTTCGTCTTGAGTTCTCGGAGGTCTCGGTCGCGCGCCTTGCCTCAAGATCTCTCGACTTATTTGTTTTGTGCTTGGTTGGACCAAGGACTTGTGGTCTTTGCACCTGAGGGCGGGAAATGGCTTGTTGGCTATCCCCACACATCACTGGCCATGGCCTGAGGCCACCGGCCCTATTTTATTGCTACTGGCCAAAAGTGATGGCCGGTCGGCAATGTATTTAGTCGGCCGGCCCTTTGTGTTGGTCGATCGGCCTTTTCTGTTGTCCGAACCCTGTTCATCTGCTTTATGCAGATATTTAGTGCCAGGTGGCACAAACCCTGCCCTCCATACACGTGTATGGAGCATTTGCACCCTTTATTTTAGCTTCTTGAGGAAGGTTGAACCTTTCTAACCCTTGTTTTAAGCTTCTTGAGGAAGCTTGAACCTTTTGAACCTTTGTTTTAGCTTCTTAAGGAGGCTTGAACCGTTCGAACCTTTTTAGCTTCTCCAAGAAGCTTGAACCCTCTTGTTTCTCTATAAGAGAGGGCCTCCCTCTCCTTTAGAGAGGTTCCAAAAATTTGTTTAAGGCTCCAAGATATATCTCTCTTTATATCTCTATATTTTGGGTTCAAAAGGGTCTAGTTCTTGGCCTATTACACCACACCTCATAGCCACATACCTCCACCATTCATCTAAGGTTCTTGGAGGTCATTTTCAGAGGTTAAAGAGTTGGTTCTTGGTCCAAGAACCTGTTGGTTTTGCAGCTGTGCATCAAGGGTGAGAACTACCCTCTTTATTCCCCATTTTTGCACACACTTTTAGCCTATCTTGCATGCTGTTTTGAGCTTAACTTATAACTGATAAAAGTTCTATTTTTGCATGCTTTTGAAGTTTTTTTCAGATCACTTTTCTGTTTGGGGTTGTTTACCCCCTCTTAGGCCTTGTTTGGCCTCATTTTTGTGCATTTTTTGTGAGCTTCGGGACCACCTTGTATTGGCCTTCTCACCACTGAAATTCAGTGGTGGGGATAGTGTTTTGAGGTCTTAAGAAGGAAAGGGCCATCCCCTCTCCTTGTTATCTTCAATACTTGTCATATTTGCCTCACGTGTGAGCACCTTGTTTAAGTTCATGTTGGCCATGTCTTAGCTGGTATTTGTGGTTGTTTTGCCATGATATACCTCTATTTTAAGTTGGTTTAGACATGCCATGTGTGCTTCATACACTTGTCTTGTAATCCCATGTTTTGGCCTTAACATGCATCATGTTGTAACATGCCTTTTTAGCATGATTTTGGCTTAGCCTCATGAAGCTTCTAGACTTGTTTTAACATGCTTAAGGTCTGATTTTGGTTGTTTGGGTCATCCATGACTTGTTTTGTATAGCTACCATGCAATCTAGCTTGTAGGCTTTGAGTTTTGAACCCCATAGCATGCATTACTTGGCTTATTTCAGTGATTTGGAGTCACTTACCATGTCATTTCAGTCCACGTGGCATGCTTGTTTACTTACATTTGATACTCCTTTAATGCCTTAAAGAGTTGTTGTTTTATGCTCCATGTTTGGACCTTTGTGTATGCCATCATGTGTAGGCCATTTAGTTGCCATCTAAGTGGGTTTTTGGTCTTGATTAGACCTGCCTTGGGACTATTTTAGGTCCCCATGGCCCTTTGGGGTTTGCTTCATATAGTCTTGGTTCGAGTCCCATGGTCAGTTTCTAAATTTTGGGCTTGGTTGCATGCTTTGCTTGATTTGTTTAGTTGGTTTGGCACCATTTCTAACTTAATTTCAGAGCTTACAATGCTTGTCATTTGTCCATATTAGTTCCTTTTAAATGTGTTTAAAAGTTGCCTCTTTTATGCCTTAGATGATAGGCCTTTGTGCATGCATGTTTGCATGTCTATTCCATGCTTTTGTTGCATCATTTTGGCCGCTGATTTGGGCTTATTTTTTGAGCTGCCTAAGTTGGTTTAAGACCAATCCCGCATGTTGTTGCATGCTTGCCTTGTATGTTGTTGCATACTTGGCCCATTGACATGTTGTTGCATGTTTAAGTGGTGTTGCATTTGGCATGCATCTTGTGTTAAATTGCTTTGCATATTTGCATGAGTTTGTCCCTCACATGTTGTTACATGCTTGCCTAACCATGAATATTGTCACATGCTTTGCATGTTTGCATATTAGTTTAGGTTGCATTACATTTGGCATGTTTATTATACATTGCTTGTTGGCATGCCCATGTTGCACTAGTGTGATTGCATGTTTAGGATTGCATAGCATTGAGCATGCATCCATTGCCTCTTGATCAACCATGATTGAGGTTAGGGGTCCCTTGGTATGTTTCGTGTTTTGTGCATTTAATATTGAAGTTGCATGCTTGACTTATTTGGCCATCACGCATTGAAATGCGCGATTGGTGGCCCGAGGGTCGGGAACTATACTCCTTTGAGTCGTAAACATGATGAGGAGTGTGGCGGTGCAAACATTACTTTGAAAATGCTTTGCCATACTCTGTCTGTCCTCTATTGCAGCAAACCAGTATTCTGCAGGAAGAAATGGCAAGCCGACAATCTTCAGTGCCGGCTGACTATAAAAACCCAGCCGGTGGTATAATTTTTGGTCGATGACCAGTTCTCCATAGCCGGTGGTGTTCCCCCTTGGTCGGTGACCTCCCACAGTGCTCAGGGAGTAGTCCAGAAGTAACCTTGAGACTTGTGCAGTCCTCAGAGGTGCAGAGCAGTGCAAACAGAGGCAGCATGAGTATGGCGTTGAATTTCCAAGCGAAGCCGGGCGTGCACGCATTCATCCCTCTTCCCGAGGCCTCTTTACTACTTTCTTAGCTTAATTAATTCTTTTAATTAGTAAAGTGTGATGTAATATTTAATTAGCTTGTTAGTTGATTAGTTAGTTGATTTGTATTATTTATTCGGTCCCTCTCTCGAGAGGGCGCAATTGTGTAATAAGCGTGCGTGCGTGTGATGCATGTCTTCCAACCCCCACTTCTTTCTCCCTTTTATTTAACCGCTTATGATGGTTAGTTTTAGGGCACGTTTCAATTAGCATACTTATGATAGCATGTTTGCATCATTCATCTGTATTGCATGCACCGGGCTCGGCGCATCATGCTAACTGCATTGTATTTGAATTCCAAGTTGAATACATGTATTGGATTGTCGCACCTCATATGCCATTCTTAGGATAGCCGAGCCTATCTTAGTTGCATTTTGCATGCGTTGCATTAGCCATCTTAACAAGAACTATGATCATGCGTGATTACTAACTAGTTTCTTGTTTTGGCTCGGAGTACACTGTAAGTGTTTATGCTTTAGCATCTCGCATGAGTGTGAATGTTAACATGACAGCATGCTTTCCATGAGGCTAATTGCTTATGTGATATAACTACCTGAATTCCTGTGGGTGAAGGTTGGATTGCTTGAATTAGGATAATTCATTGAAATCAGTATTTTAGCCTACTTACGAGTAGCAAACTTCAAATCATTTTCCAAACAAACAGATATGAGATGCTTTGTTCCAAATTAGGTGATCTAGTCTACACTTGTTTTGTTGCGCGCATCACATAGTAATTCTAGCTAATTAATTGGAATAAGAATGCATGTGTTTTCAAAAATGAGATATCATGTTTAGTAGTGGCCGATCTTTGATCGGGCGAGCGGGGGTGCTCATAGCTGACCTTCCCCAATCGTACCTAAGTTCCCGATCTGAGGCAACTTTGGTGATGACGGACACGTGGCCTTAGGCACGAGTCAGGGTTTCCTAAATTCTCTCCAAATAAAACATTTAGGTGGTGACTCTGTATCTGGCAAAGCAGTCCATGTTTGGCACTTCTTTCTAAAAATTTGTTTTTTAAAACAATTTGCCAGATTTGGACTCTTTGGTGATTTATCAATCTCACATTGCACATTGTGGGATCAGATTAAGAACCGTGACAGTTTGAGTCCGAACTGTAGTGAGCCCAAATGAACAAAACGGAATTCCCTCCCGGGACATTCGGGGACGTCTACACGTTGTTATGCACCCCATTCCACCCGCATTGTCATGCACCCTCTCACTCGCGTTGTCACGCACTTCTCACTTGCATTGCTATGCGTGTTTCTAACAATATTGTACCTGTTAAGTTTTCTTTCTTTTTCAGGCACGATATTGTATGTACGGTTCATTTGAAGCTGGCACGACCAGACGAACTGCACAGGTATTGTATTCTCTGCGTGAGACGTAGCGAGAATTGAATAATTCTCTTGCATCCTTTCTGCATGTAATGTAGTTAGATTTGTATCCACCTGCTTAAACTGTTGCATTTATTGTATGTATTTGCTTCGTTACAGCTCTCTTTGTATGACCATAAGTTATGTTCGGCATCATGCATATTCTTCGCATCTTGCCCCTGCCTACGAGCACATATCTTGCTAGCTTGTATGCTTTGTCTAAGTCTTCGGCCTTGCCAAAAATGGGCGTCTCTGGGCTTTGACATTCACTCCCGTCATTGTTATATGACTTTCTAGTTTTGTCAAAGAGGGGCAACTGTAGACACCCCATTTTTGACCGTCCTCAAGACTTGGACGTCATCGTTTGAATACTCGATGATCATCCATGTTCGTGTTCTTCTTGAGTTCTCGGAGGTTTCGGTCGCGCACCTTGCCTCAAGACCTCTCGACTTGTTTGTTTTGTGCTTGGTTGTGTACCAAACACTTGTGTTTTTGCCTATGAGGGCAGGGAATGGCTTGTTGGCCATCCCCACACCTCACCGGCCTTGTTTTCTTGCTACCGGCCAAAGATTTTGGTCGGTCGGCCGGCCATTTTTGTTGGTCAATCGACCATATTTTCCAGCCGACCCCTTTCCATCTGCTTTTGGCAGATCTTTTATGCTAGCTGTCACAGCTGGCATCCACATTACACCCCCTCCATTCACGTGTATGGAGGGATTTGCCTCTTGCTTAGCTTGCTTAGGAAGCTTGAGGATTTGAACCTCTATGAAGAGGGAGCTCCTCCTCCCTCCTCCAAGGTTTAGAGAATTAGGGTTAGAGAGGTTAGATATAGTATTGTATCTATAACTCCTTGTCTAGTTTTATTTTGTACTCAAAAAGTGTGTTTTTGTCTTACTATTGTACACAAACACACACTAGAACACCATCCTCTTGGAGGTGGATTTTGGTGTTCTTGGGTTGCTTTGAACTCAGAAAACCTACTGGAGTGGTGTTCTTGAGGTGGTTCTTCAAGGGTGAGAAACTATCCTCTTTATTCCCCATTTTTGCACAAGCTTTTAGCCTCTCTTGCTTTTTGTTTTAAGCTTCGACTATAACTGATAAAAGTTCTGATTTTGTGTGCTTTAGAACTTTATTTAAGGTCACTTTGAGGTTTGGGGTTGTCTCCCCCCTCCAAGGCCTTGTTAAGCCTTGTTTTAGGCCATACCTTTTGGCCATTGTTTTGGTCTTTACATGACCTCTCTACCACTAAAATCTAAAGGATTTTCAGTGGTGGAGAGGTAGTTTTGAGGTCCTAAAAAGGAGAGGGTCATCCCCTCTCCTTGTTGTCTTTAATGCTTGCATAAATGGCTTATGTGGTAGCATGTGCGTTTAGTTTGTTTTAGCCCCATTTCAGCATGTATTAGGCTTTGTTTTGCCATGATACACCTCTGTTTTGAGTTGGTTTAGACATGCCACGCTTGCTTTGTATACTTGTCTTGTAAACCCTTGATTTGCCTTAATATTTACCTAGCATTTAGACTACTATGCTTACATGTTTTGGCCCAACTCCATGAAGCCTTTAGGCTTGTTGTAGCACGCTTGAGCTTTGATTTTGGTCTTCTTGGTCATGCTTGCATTGTTTTGTATAGCCACCATGTAACCTAGCTTGTTAGTTTTGAGTGTCCAAGTTGCTAGCATGCTCTATGTGGATCATTTCAGTGGTTTGGCATCACTTAGAATGTTAGTTCAGTTCATATTTCATGCTTGAATACTTGCACTTATCACTCCTTTATTGTCTTAAAGGGTTTGTGTTTTATGCCTCATGAATATGTCATTGTGTATGCCATCATGCTTAGGTCATTGGGATGCCATCTAAGTGGGTTTTTGGGCTCATTTTGACATGTCCTAACTCTATTTTTAGTCGTTTAAATCATGCCATGTTTGGTCGTATTAGGTGTAGTGTAATACCTCTTTGATGGCCTTGTATGCCTCATGATTTTGCCCCTTCATTTTGGCTTGTTTTGGCTTCGGTCATTGCATGTTTTAGGCTCACTTTAGCTTGATTTAGGACTGTTTTGGGTCATACTTGCCATATGCTCTTTGTTTTGTGTAGCTTTGGTTCAAGTCCTTCGTCTAGTCTTAGGCTCCAGTTTTGAGCATGCCATGCTTGACTTGTTTATGTGATTTGACATCACTCCTAGCCTCATTTCAGGGCATGTAATGTTGTCACATTTGCACGCTTTCCATTCCTTTTAAGTGTTCTTAAAAGTTGCCATTTCATGCTTAAGTATTGGACCATTTAGCATGCATGTTTGTATGTGCATTTGCCCTCATGCCCTTAGCACTTTGGCCACTGTTTTGGACCTATTAGAGAGCTATCCATCTTGGTGTAAGTCCATCCTCTACATGTTGTTGCATGCTCGCCTTGTATGTTGTTGCATACTGTAGACACCCCATTTTTGACCGTTCTCAAGACTTGGACGTCACCGTTCGAATGCTTGGTGATCATCCATGTTCATGTTCGTTTTGAGTTCCCGGAGGCCTCAGCCACGCACCTTGCCTCAAGATCTCTCTTAACTTGCCTGTTCTGTGCTTGGTTTTGCACCAGGGACTTGTGTTTTGTGCTTCTGAGGGTGGGAAGAGGCTTGTTAGCCACCCCTGAAACCCACCGGCCATGGCATGAAGCCACCGGCCTTTCCTTTTTCCTACCAACCAAATGTTTGGTCAGTCGGCACTTATCTGAGGTGTATCGGCATTTTGTGTGGTCGACCGACCATGCATTTGGCCGGTGGTCTACTTTTCTGGTCGGTACCACCTTTTTGCCTTTTTCAGGCATTATGCATGCCAGCTGGAGTGCACGGACCTGTCCTCCATACACGTGTATGGAGGAATTTGCACCCTTTGCACCCTTTTGGTCTAACTTCTTGGGGAAGCTTGGACCTTTGTCTTAGCTTCCTCAAGAAGCTTGGACACCTGTATCAGCTTCCTAAGGAATCCTTGGCCCCTTTGCCTTAGCTTCTTTAGGAAGCCTTAACCCCTTTTGATAGCTTCTCTTGGAAGCTTAGGCCTTTTGCCTTGTCTATATAAGGAGGCCTCCCTCCTCCTTTGAGGAGGTTCAACAAAACCAGAGATAATACATATATATTTGATATATATTCCACTCTCTCTCTATATATCCCTCTCTCTCTCTTCATTTGTGTGTGTTTGAGAGCCAAAAAGTGTGTTTTGTTCTTAGTTTTGCACTAAGACACATAGCATTACACCATACTTCGACTTTGGAGGTGTTGAGGGTTTGTTCTTGAAGTTTTGAGCTGGTT
>NW_021024623.1:1775639-1801063 GCF_004153795.1 Camellia sinensis
TTTTTCTTTGAAAATTTGGAGGCATTACTTGTACGGTGAGAAGTTTGAAGTCTTCTCCGATCATAAGAGTCTAAAGTATTTGTTTTCTCAAAAAGACTTGAATTTACGACAACAGAGGTGGATGGAATTTATGGAGGATTATGACTTTGAGTTACGCTATCATCTAGGGAAGGCCAATGTGGTGGCCAATGCTTTAAGTCGAAAATCTGTAAGTAGTTTGGCAAGTGTGGCCATTCGGGAATGGGATATGCTAGATGTTATTGGCAAGTTTGATTTGCACTTGGGTGAGTCCGGAGAGAGTGCTACATTGTTTACTTTGAATGCTCAACCTACCTCGGTTAGTTAGGTCATAGAGGCACAACGAGAAGACCGTGATGTGGAATCAATCTGTGTTAAGATTTCCAATGGGAAGGAAGAGAAAGGTTTGAACATTCACTCAGATCTGAGTGTACGTTACCTAGACCGTTTGTTTGTACCATAATCTTGTAGAGATGAAGTACTTCGGGAGTTCCATCACTCATGCCTTGCGGTACACCCGGGAGGCACTAAAATGTATCATGATCTTAGTCGTCAGTTTTGGTGGAGGGGTATAAAATGGGATGTCTCTTTATTTGTATCGAAGTGCTTTATTTGTTAACAAGTGAAGGCCGAACACCAAAGACCAGCGGGTTTGTTACAACCCTTACCAATAACCGAGTGGGAATGAGAGCGTGTTGCCATGGATTTTGTAGTAGGGCTTCCTAGAACATAATGAGACAATGACGTCGCTTGGGTGATGGTTGATAGATTGACTAAGTCTACCCATTTCATTCCGATGTGCACCAACGACTCAGTTGAACGCTTGGCAGAGTTGTACATTAGAGAGATAGTTCGACTTCATGGAGTCCCTGTGACTATTGTGTCAGATAGGGATCCTCGTTTTACTACCCAGTTATGGTAAAGCCTTCAAGAGGCGTTGGGAACTAAGTTGACTCTTAGCACCGCTTATCATCCTCAAACTGATAGACAGTCAGAACGTACCATTCAGATTTTGGAGGACATGCTTAGAGCTTGTGTCCTTAAGTTTAAGGGGCCTTGGGAAAGACATTTACATTGATTGAGTTTGCTTACAACAATAGTTACCAAGTTAGCATTGGGATGGCACCATTTGAGGCCTTATATGGCCGACCTTGTAGATCACTGGTTTGTTGGGCCGAAGTGGGTGATGCACCGTTACTGAGTCCGGAAATTGTTAGAGAGACAACCAAGAAAGTTGTTCTCATTCGAAAGAGGTTAGCTACGGCCCAAAGTCGACAAACGAGTTATGCCAATATGAGGAGACGACCTTTATCTTTTGAAGATAGTGACCATGTGTTTCTAAAAATCTCACTAAGGCAGGGTTTGGTAAGAGTGGTAAATTATCTCCAAGGTTCATTGGGCCTTTTGAGATCTTAGAGCAAATTGGGGAAGTGGCATACTGGTTAGCTTTACCGCCACAACTTTCGGGAGTTCACAACGTATTTCATGTATCTATGCTTAGGAAGTATGAACCCGACCATTCCCATGTTCTTGATTAGGTTGACTTGGAGGTAGATGAGGATGCCTCTTACGAAGAATGACCGGTTCAAATATTAGATACCCCAGAGCAAGTGCTACGAGGAAAAACTATACCACTAGTAAAGGTGTCGTAGAGACACCATGGGGTTGAAGAAGCGACGTGGGAACGAGAGGCGGAAGTCCGCTCCAAATATTCAGATTTATTTGAAAATACTTAAGTTGCTTTTCTTTGTAATATTCACTAGTATTGAGGGAAAACGTATTTAAAGTTGTTAACCACATGTTGATATGTGCGTTGTTGTTTTAAGCATAAGGTTGTTTAGAGTTGCCATTACTTTTTGGGAAATTTCATGTTTATGCATATTTGGGAGGTCGTTGTTAATGAGATAACCATGGTGGAAATGGTGGAATTTGGTTGAAAGTGAGTATTGTGATTTGAAAATAAAATAGTGTGGCTTTGATCGCTAGAAACCCCTTTGTGTGGGTAGTTTGATTTGAAATTTTGGGGACAAAATTCTTTAAGGAATGAAGGTTGTAGCGATCCCGATTTCGATTCTTTTTTCATGTTTTGTCACTTCAGCTGGGCCAGTCGGGGGTCGAGCTGCCCAGTCAGCTCACGGGGGTCCAGGGGGCAGCGCCCCTTGGCGGGTCTTAGGGTAGCGCCCTGGCGAGGTTGAGGGGCAGCGCCCCCGAAGCAAAAATACAAAATACATTAGAAGTTGCTTGTCCACTCGAGCGGCCATTTATGCGCTCAAGCGGAGAATGTTTGGTTCCAGAAGTTTGACCTGTCTGCAAAGTACTGGGAATGTGTATTTGACGCTCAAGCGGGGCTTTTCATGCTCGAACGGACCATTTTATATCAGTTCGTGAATCTGATATTTCAGATCACTTTTGTATATCTCTCTCTCTAAAAACCCTTTTCTCTCCCTTCTCTCTACATTTCCCTATGCCAAATTAGATCAAAACATTGATTTCTCAAGATCCATTAGAGTTCTGCCATAGGTTCTTCAACAAAATTGGTTAACTTCTCGAGGGTTTCGTTGTGTGCGGTGAAATATATATGTTTTTGCAAGATCTAGATGATTTTCGAAATCATCCTTTGATTAGCTTTGAGAAATTGATTGTTGATTTCAAGAAGATGAGTGATTTTGAAAGAGGGTTTAATTTCTTTTCCTTTTAAAATAGAAATTGAAGGTTTTGAACCATATTGATTGAAGAAAGATGATTTTGGGAAGATTCTTCTAAATATCTTGGAGATGAATGGTTTTGGTGAGAAAACCTAGAAATTGGGTCTTTTTTGAAAGATGTTGTCATATTTATTTTGTGTACCAAAATAAATGGATGTTTTGAAAATTGTTTATTTATATATAAACGACGAATTTTGTGAAAAAAATAAGAAATGTTGTATATTTTGGAAATTGTTGTCAAAATATTGATTTAGTCTTGAATTAACTAAATTGTTGAGATTGCTCGAAATATGGGAATTACGTTATTCTCTTGAATGAATTGGATATTAAAGTATATATATATATATATATTCATCTTGTGGAATTGTGTTGAAAAGAGGATTGGGAATTTTGATCACAATGGTATATTGTGTGGAACAATTGAATATGGAAGTAACATTGCATTGCATTATTAAACATACATTGGCATTTCAATTCATTAGACTATGTTAAGCTTTGGAAATTTGCATTGAGAAAAGAATGTTGGGAAATGGGTTTTCATGAAATGGTTTTGGGGTAAATACAGTGGTAAGTCTTGATAGGTGGTGTAGATGAAATTGTTTAAGTTGGCCTGAGTGTCCTTGGTGAAAGGCCAAAAAGTCGCGCGGATAGGTGTTGAGCCTTCCGGTTAATACCGGTAAAAATAACAATTGGTAGTACTCGTATAGTCTACTTGCAGACACCGACCTAGGGATTACCAAAGTTGTATTTACCGCCCCCTTTAATTAAGTTGATAAATTTTGAACAGCTGAAGTTGCATAACATCATTGAGCATGATGGTTTTCAAAAGATGAAGATGTGTTTTATTTTCAAAAAAGCATGGCATGGCATGTGCATTCATCTCTTGAGACTTGTATAAAATGCATATACTTTGTTAAGGATTTCCTACTAGGATTTATGCTCACCCTACCGGATTTTCGTATAGGAAAAGACGTGGTAAATCCGCCTAATTGAGGGCGTGGAAATGTGTGTGTTGAGAGTACTAAAGTTCTCATTTGCTGTGATCCTATTTGTAAGCCAAAGGCTATGTATGTGTGGGTTTGAATAACCAATTTGTGTACCGGGCTTAAGCCTTGGAAGATTGTAAACCCTTAGGGGTGCTTATTTGGTTATTTACTTGTTGTTGAATCAATGTAATATCGCATGAGGAACTATTATTATTATATAATGCAAGTATGGGAAGTTATATTTGGATTTCCTTTAAGAGAGCCATGATTGTTGCATTATCATTTGGGCTAGAAATTTGGGGCGTTACAAAGGACATGTGGCAAGACAAGGATGAACATGGGAAAAATAGATAGTTACTATGTAGTTATTGCTGTATTTTTTTCTCTATAAATAGCCATCAATGGCTACATTGTAAAGGATCCAGATCTCAAATTAAAGACAGTTGATTTCTATTTTTCTTATCATTTATACTTCATGCATTTTATTTTACGCACTTCCTTCTTTCCTTTTCTTTTCTTAATGCATCACTTTTCCTTCTTTCCTTATCTTTTCTCTTTGTTTTTTTTATTATTTATAATTTTTTAATTTTTTATACTCTTTTGGATAGCCAATATATAATCTTGATGTGGATGCTATTAGTTTGCTATAAATTTTATACAAATTGACATGAGTGCAATAATAATAAATCAAAATTTCATATCAAATTTGTTGGGAAAAAAAAAAATTCACTCTATCACTTCAAACTAACACACTTGTGTCGTTTTACCCCTAAGCCATTAATTTGAAAAATTATTCACTTAAATCACTAACATTTAATCATTAATGGAGTTAATTTGTTTTACAAAATATCACACTTGCCAGCACACAAAATATTTAAAGAGAAATATCAATAAATTTTAAATAGTGATCTTATTAATTGTTTGGTCCTCTCTTTTTTCTTATGGACCCAAAGGTCTCATTCTACTGTGAATTACATAAAGGGTCAAAAATAAACTTGCGTGTTATGTGTTGAGGACAAATATGAATTTTCTCATAATATTGAAATTACTAAACGTAACACTTCAAAAAAAACTCCTTAGTGTACCTTTTTCAAAAGTAAACTTCCAATGTAACACATTAAAAAACTCTCTAGTGTACTTTTCTCAAATATAATATTGTAACATTTCACAAAAATTCCTTAGTATATATATTTTTCAAACGTGACACTCTAATCACACTAAATTTTTTTAAAGTACTTTTTCTAAGTGTAACACTCTAATGTAATATACTAAAAAACTCTTTAGTGTACTTTTGTCAAACGTAACAATGTAATATTCCAAAAAAATTTCTTATTGTACTTTTTTCAAATATAACACTTCAATATAACACAAAAAAAAGAACTCTTTAGTGTACTTTTCTCAAACGTAACAATGTAATATTCAAAAAAAACTTTTTTAGTGTATTTTTTTCAAACGTAACACTTTAATCAATATAACACAGAAAAACTACTTAGTGTACTTTTTCCAAACGTGGCACTCTAATGTAACACTCTAATGTAACACCAACAAATGCACTAACAGAAATGTAGATTTTCACACTTGACAATCAACACTTCAGCCACCAATTCCTTCAAAAATCTTCTACACCTCTCATTTTCATTTTCATCCCAAAACAAATAAAAAAATTGGAAAAATAAATTACAAAAGGACATTCACTTACACTTAAATGGCACCAAATCAAATAAATATAACTTTTGAAAACAAAAAGGACTAATTGGTTCATAAGAAAACTCTTAGGATTAAATGGATCAACATTTCCCCATATGAGATTTGTGTATAAAATTTTCAAATATTTATATATGTGGTTTATTTTATTTGATGGCATTTAGAGATTGCAATTTGTTACAATTAGTTGAATTTGGTGTTTTACTAAATATTTTAATTAAAATAATCAAAACACTTAATCACATTACTTTTTTACATTTTCTTATATTTTTCATAAAAAATTAAAAAATCAACTAAAATAATTACATAACAAACGAGAGTTTTGCATCGCTTCCTTTTGTGTTTTTCCTTGTTAACCACTTGTTGGTAAATATATCTTTAAAAAATGAGTTTAATATCAAACAACTTGGATATACATGTCGTTTTGTGTTCCCATACAAGTTGACGGTGGACTCACGTGCCGAAGCAGTTTCAAAGGTAGACTTATCGTTCATTTTTCAAATTATGAATTATTTGATTATTATACAATAATCTAAAATTATTATCATAATTTCACTAAATTAATGGAATCTTGAAAATTGTTTCCCATGTTTTAAAATTTCCTAATATTGCATCGCCTTCTTTTTCTTTTTTTTTTTTTTTGGTTTTTGTACATTTCTTTAGATAGAAAAGCATAAGACTTAATATATTATATATCTGGTAATAAGTCATCCAATAAAGTACATCGTAGTACAAAATAGATCCCCAAAGGGATAAAAAAGAACCTCTACGTAAGATATGGATTTTGTTTATGTTTATAGCTCTGCTGGATTGATATGGAACAACTTATCTACACCAAAAGCCAAATTCATTACTTGGTTGGCCTGGAAGGGTAGATTTAAAACAAAGGCTTTCCTGCACAAAATTGGAGTATTGAGGGGGAATATGGATTTTATCTTGTGTGTTCTGCAAATCTAAATTGGAATCTTCTAATCATATTTTATTGTTATGCCCTTTTGTGTGGCATGTGTGGGTATGCATAATTGGGTAGTGGGGGCTGAAGCGGGTAACACCAAGTTTAATTGAGTGCCAATTGCAATGATGGTTGAGTTGGAATTTCAAAAAAAAAAAAAAGAGGATGATTTGGAGAGCTATTCCCTCAGCAGTGTTTTGGTCTGTATGGAAAAGTAGAAATGTATTTTTTCTGATAAGCATCTAGATTTGGTGGAGTTGTATGAGACAATTAAGATAAGGTTAGCACTTTGGTGGAAATCACATGATATTTGGTGCTCTTACTTTGTTAATAATGTTGTGAGTAATATACAATTGGTGAAAAAAAAACATTTAAAATCATATGGGGTGAGCTGCTATTTGGTGAGCTGGTTTAAGTTTTTATTCATTTTTCGCTGCACTTTGTAAGCTTTGTTTCCTGATCTTTGTAGTTGTTGGTTTCTCACCAACGTGTGATGGCATGCTAGCATACGATTGGATGGGCTTCTTCGGCAACCTAGTTGGGATTGAGCAGTTCTACTATGATGCTCTTTGCACTCATCTGTTTTATTAATATAAGAATTTCATATTTCCATCAATTAAGAGTTCTATTTTGCTAGAAAAAAAAGAAGAAGGAAGGATACGAGTCTATACATAGGGGAAAAAATAAACCTCCACATAGGGAGGAGAAAACCTCCAAGAAAGAAAAAAAGCCTCTACATGAAGAGATATTATTGCAACACAAAATAATAATAATAATAAATAATACAAAACAAAACAAAACGATCACCATCAAACAAACAATACACATCACCTTCACGATCCGTTCATTATCGTAATCTGTAATTTTGGTACCCTAATCCCCGCTTCTACATTACAAAATAAAACTGTGATGATCGGGTTCGTTATTCGTCTTGTCTCCTTTAAATTTTGTTGAGTTTACTCCCATTATAGTGTTGGGTTCTAGTGTGAGGCTTTGATTAACCATTGGGTTGTTGTTTTTGGACACTTATTTCAAAAGCCTCGTTTCTATTTATTTATGTGTCAAGTTTCTCATGTTTCGGAAGGTGTGAGGTTGGATCTAGAGTATCCGAGGTTGAGCTGGAAATGTTCCTGGCTAGAGGACAGAGCCACACGTGCGGGAAACAGGGGAATTCCAGGGTTGGTCACTGCATTATATGCAGGTGCGGGAGAATGTGCGGAATGGGAGAGCCATACTTGCGGGAGTGAGGGCCGCACATACGGGAGGAACGCTCCGTACGTGCGGGGATGAGTGTCGCACGTGCGGGACGGTCTGTGTCCGAAATTTAGCTTTTTTCCTCTTCTTGGGCTGAGTGTATATCACTTTTGTATATCTCTCTCTCACTCTAAAATCAACTTTTGCTCCTCATTCTCTCTAAAAACCTCCACCAAACATCTTAAACCCTTGATTTCTCCCAATCCATTGGGGTTTTGACCTATCATCCTTCACAAATAGTGGAGAGCTAAGCAAAAGCTACATCATGTGCGGTGGAGATTGGGTTTTGGCACCGTTGATTTTGGGGGTTTCATCTCTTTTTCTTCTCCAAACTTGAGGTAGGGATTTTCTTAGAGTTATATATATATATATTAGCAAAGTTTTGTTGATTTCAAAGTCTCATTTGTTAATATTGAAAACTTGATGTTGATTCAACAATGTGGGTAGTTTGGGAGTGGATGTGGAGTCATGTTTCTTTTGAAATAATTTCTTGAGGGCCTTGAACTACATTGATTGAGGAAAGGTTGTTTTTGAAGGAATTCTTACAAGTGATTTGGGTGTGTGTGTTGTTATGGTGAGAAAAACCTAGAATTTAGGGGCATATAAAATATGTTGAGAATACATGGTTGACATTGTATAAATACTATTTTGTGTGCCAAAAAGAGTAAAGGATGAGGAAATTTCTTATATATATATATACACATATATGATGATGAGTTTTATGAAATATAAAAGTTGTTGATATTGATAGTTGTTGTTCATATGTTGCTTTAGTCTTGAAATGACTAATTTGTTGAGAACACGAGAAATGTGAAAATATTGTTACTTTTGATGAATTTGAAAAGATGGATGGTTATCTTGAGAAATCACATTGGAAATGAGAAAATTGGTGATATTGGTTTTCATGGTTGAATCATGGGATGGAATTGTAAATGGAAGGGATATTGCATTGCATTGATGATTGTTGCATTTTCATCTTAATTCATTTAGTTATGGTAAATTTTGATTATTGGATTTGAAAACTTTTGCATTGAGGAAAGCATGTTGCGAAATAAGTTTTCGTGGAACTGTTTTGGGGTAAATACGTTGGCAAGTCCGGATAGGAGGTGTAAATGAAATTGATTAAGTCGGCTTGAGTGTCCGGGGTGCAAGACCAAAAACACGCGCGGAAGAGGTAACCACTTTCCTTCCGGTTAGCAATCGGTGAAGTGGGGTTTTGGTAGTGCTAGTTATGCCCACTTGCAGACACCAACCTAGGGATTATCTAAGTCGTATTTACCGCCCCTTTGAACTAATTTGAAAATTTCTAAGCCGTATTGAGATTTCAAGTTACCACCCCCTTCAACCCCAATAACTTTTGCCCTATATCTTCTGCAATCTCGATGGTCAGACATCGTAGAAATGGACGAGAGTGAAGAAGCTGCTTTAGATCGCTTTAAGAATATCCCAGATAGCCTCTTTCTTGCTAGGGCGAGAAATCTGGTATCGAAGCTTGATGCCCTTCCGATGGCTGGGAGCGTCCATTCTCATGGAGTTGATGGTGGTATGGCTGAACCGAAGGTTTACACACCTATTGGAGGTCGATCTAGGTCAGGTGGTCGTGGATGAAGGGGAGGCAGAGGCTAAAATTATGTGAACCTAAATCCTGAGTTGAATGTGGTTTCAGCTGTAGACAATACGGCTCCTGTTAAGACATGGGCTTCAGTGGTGGCATCGAATCAGAGGTCATCTGTCAAACTTAGGTATTTCCTCCATTCTTCTTTTGATTCTACTATTGTGGTTGACCTCCCTAGGAGAGAAAATGTAGAAAGGTGGGAGGCTTGTTTAGTGGGGCATTTTTTTAATAGGAATCTCAATTTTAATTATGTCAAAAATTATGCTTTCAATCTGTGGAAAAATAAGGGGTTAAGGCAGGTGCTATATACCTCAAATGGTTTCATCTTTTTCATGTTTGATAACTTGGACAGTAGTAGTGCTGTTTTAGAGGAGGGCCCTTGGTTTTTTGGTGGTCATTTCTTAGTTTTAAAGAAGTGGCATAATATGATGAAGCTTATAAAGGAGCAACTGGACAAGATTCCTATTTGGATCAAATTATTCAGTGTCCTAGTGGAATACTGGGATGAGGAAGGATTGACTTGTATTGCCAGTGTAGTGAGTGAGCTACTGTATATGGACAAATTGACTGCACAAGGCTCCAGAGTCTCTTTTGCAAAGATCTGTGTTGAAATTGGTGTGGACTTTGCTCTTCCTTCTGACTTTCTCATCAGGTGTGATGATGTTGTTGTTGAGGTTAGGGTTGAATATCTCTGGACACCTACAAAATTCCCTAATTATAAGGTGTTTGGTCACTCTAAGGAGAAGTATGTAAAATCTCAGGTAGCCAAGGCATTGCTGGAGAACCAACAAACGAAAAATGCCCCTAGGGATGAGACATGGAAACTGAATGTAGCCCGAGGTAAAAGGAAGGTCGGAGATAATTCTGTAGACTTGGTGTTTAATTCAGGGTCTGATGTGGTGCCCAATATTGTCAATGTTGATTCCAAGCCCACTCCACAGGCAAATCCCATCACTGTGCCTAATGCTGAGATTACTTCTATTAATGTTGAGAATATAGACGCTGCTGCTCCTCAGGTAAACCCAATTCTGAATGTGGGGGAACAAGCTTTGGAATCTGAGCCTGGAGTACCCACCATAGAAGCAGAGGATACCTATTCGGGTCCATAGGAGAATGTAGATGAGAAGGCACCTCATCAAGTAGATTTTGTGGAGGATATAGTCTTGCAAATACCTAAAATATCCAAGAAGAAGGGTAAGACAACCCCTGCTCCTAAGTCCTCTGGCTCCTCCAGTGGGCATAGGAAGAAACCGAGGTAATTCTGGATCTTTTGATCCCTTTTTGTGATGTGTTGGTTAGATTTATTTTCTGATGATGTTAAATATCTGTGCTTGGAATGTTAGGGGTCTAGATGACCCTGTTAACCGAAAAGAGGTTGCGAAAATTTTGACTAAAGAGGATATCCATGTTGCTTGCTTATTAGAAACCAAAGTTCTGATTGCCAATCATAGTGGTGTTATGAACCATGTTTTGTATAATTGGTCTTCCCACACTAATTATGATTTTGTTACTCATGGAAGAGTTTGGGTTTGTTGGAATCCTGTGGTTTGTCAAATTGATGTCCTTGATAGTTCTGACCAACACATTTTTTGTAAAATTCATGTTTTTGAGGGGGATCAAAATTTTTGTGCCTATTTTGTTTATGCCCAGAACTCTTATGGGCTTAGGCGTTCTTTGTTGGATAAAATTGTTTCTCTTGCCCAGTCATAGAAAAATAATCCGTGCCGTTTCATGGGGGATTTTAATGCAATTAGATCTCCTACTGAAAAGATGGGAGGGGGGATCCTAGCTGGTCTGCGTGTAAAAGTGAATTCAATGATTGCATTGTTCACTCAGAATTGGAGGACCTTTCCTATGGGGGTTGCTAGTTTACTTGGGCGAATAAACAAGGTAAGGGTACTTATATTACCTCTAAGCTTGATAGAGCCCTAGTGAATGAGTGTTGGATGGTTACCTTTCATAGATCTTTTGCCTACTTCTACCCTTCTGGGACTTCTGATCATTCCCCATGTGTGGTCAATTTATTGAATGGTGCTTCTAAGTCTCCGAAACCCTTTAAATACTTTAACTGTTGGGCTGATCATCCGGATTTTCTCCCTCTGTTCCAGCAGGTATGGTGTAAGTATATTAAAGGGTCTCCTATGTATCGTATCTGCTGTAAGCTTCGGGCTCTTAAGCCTGGGCTGAAATCTATTAATAGGAAGCACTTTAGTGACATATCTTTGAGGGTCAATTGTGCCAAGGATGAGTAAGATGCTATTTAACTCAAACTTGATAAACATCCATTGGACATTAATCTTCAAGGTAAAGCGAGGTTCCTTTGTTATCAGTTTGTCTCGTTGTGTAGGGTTGAGGAGTCTTTGGCTGCACAGAAATCTAGGATTACCTGGCTTAGTTTGGGGGATAGTAATAACAAGTATTTCTTTAGAACAGTCAACAATAATAGGAATAAGAGTAGAATCCATTGTGTTACTTTGGAGGATGGTAGTGTTGTTACTGACCCCGGTGAGGTTAAAGCTGTTTTTTGTCTCCACTTTTGAAGGTATTCTTTGTAAGCCTTTTAATGATGTATACGCTAGTTTGTCTAGGATTCAGGGCCTCATTACTAGCACCTTATCACATGAGCAAGCTTCCTGGTTAGCTTCTGAGGTTACTAATTTGGAGATTGAGACTACATTTAGATCTCTTAACAGTAATAAAGCTCCTGGCCCTGATGGGTTTCCTTCTAGTTTCTTTAAAAGCTCTTGGGATGTGGTTGGAAAAGAGGTGGTTGTGGCCATTATATCTTTCTTCCAATTTGGTGAGGTCCTTAGGGAGTCCAATAATACTCTTATTGCTTTGGTCCCTAAAGTCCCTAACCCTGGCAAGGTTGGGGACTATAGGCACATTTCTTGTTGTAATACGATATATAAGTGCATTGCTAAGATTTTGGCTATTAGGATTAGAAGTGTCCCCCCTATCTCATTGATCCTGTCCAATCTGCCTTTGTGCAAGGTAGAAGAATCTCTGATAATATCTTTTTGTCCCAAGAGCTTATGAGAGGGTATCATAGATCTAGTGGTGCCCCTAGGTGTGCTATGAAAGTGGACATAATGAAAGCATATGACAATGTCCAATGGGATTTCCTTTTTGATGTTCTTTCGGGAATGGGGTTTCCACATAAGATGATCCATTGGATTCGGGCTTGTGTCACTGGTCCGTCTTTTTCTATATGTGTGAATGGGAAGTTGTGTGGTTATTTTAAAGGTGCTAGAGGTCTTAGACAAGGGGATCCTTTATCCCCTTATTTGTTTGTAATTGTGATGGAAGTCCTAGCTAGGCTTCTCGCTGAGAAAGCCGCCACTCCTCCTTTCAAGTTTCACTGGAGGTGTGAGAAGAATAGAATTGTTAATTTGTGTTTTGCGGATGATCTCATGATATTCTGTAGAGGGGACAACCAGTCTGTTAGACTCATTAAAGAGGCCATTACTGAGTTCCAATCTTTATCAGGGCTTACTCCTAGTCCGAGTAAGAGTCATATGTTTTTTTCTAGGATGGATAGTCACTTGAGAATTGAGCTTCTTTCTATTATGGGGTTTAATGAGGGCCAGCTTCCTGTTAGATATCTTGGTGTCCTTCTTATCTCATCTAAGCTGAGCCATGTGGATTGTTCACAACTTAATAGTAGAATCACTAGGAGAATTCGTCTGTGGACTAACAAGGTTCTCTTGTATGCTGGTAGAGCTCAGCTTATTAAGTCCATTCTATTCTCTATGCAGGTTTATTGGTCCTCTCTTCTTATCCTTCCTAAGAAGGTTATTAGAGAGGTTGAAGCTCTTCTTAGAGCTTTCTTTTGGTTTGGTCCTGAGCTTAAGAAGTCTGGGGCTAAGATAGCTTGGGTTCACCTTTGTATTCCTAGAAATGAAGGTGGTCTTGGGTTTAAAGATATTGAGATTTGGAACAAAGCTGAGGTGTCCAAAAATGTTTGGTATCTCTTGTCGGGGGGGTGAGCAATCCATGTGGTGTCAATGGGTCAAGTCCTATCTTCTCAAGAATAGGAGCTTCTGGAGTGTCAAAATTCTTAGCGACCCCTCTTGGGTTTGGAGGAAAATTCTAGGCCTTAGAAATGATCTCATCCACCATATTGGTTATAAAGTGGGTAATGGGCAGAACACTTTTCTTTGGTTTGATAATTGGCATCCTCTTGGTCCTTTGAAGGAAAGATTTGGGGATAGAGTTATTAATGATGCAGGCTCCCTAGCTCAGGCTAAGGTTGCTTCCATTATAGATGATAGGACATGGAGATGGCCTGTGTGCCAGACCTGGGAATTAGATGAGATTAAGGCTAATGTTCAGGGTAACCTAACTAATATAGAGGATAAAGCTATTTGGCTGGCATCCTCTGATGGGTGCTTCTCTATTCAATCAGCTTGGAATTTGTGGAGAACCCAACACCCTAAGGTGCAGTGGTCTAAACTTCTTTGGTTCAAGCATCATATTCCTAGGATTAGTACCATTGTCTGGATGGCCATTCATAATAGGCTTAATACCCTTAATAGGTTGGCTATCTTTGGAGTTAGGGATAATTCTAGGTGTGTGCTTTGTGAGAAGGATGATGAGGACCATAATCACTTATTCTTTGATTGTCCATTTTCATTCAGAATCTGGTCTACTATAAAAACCAAATGCAATGTGACCTGGCCTTTCATGCATTGGAACCATCTTGTAAATTGGTTAGCTATCCAGCTTTCTGGATCATCTCTGGCTATTACTATTTGTAAACTGGTCTTCACTTGTTTTATTTACTGTATTTTGCAGGAAAGGAATTGTAGGATCTTCTGAACTACTAAATCAAACGAGGTGGCAATTGTCAGGAAGATTCAGGAATTAGCAAGATGCGGAGTGCTATCTATCACTAATTTTAAGGCTGATTGTTCTAATAATTGGTTCTTGCAGGAATGGGCCCTCCCTACTTCTGTAATTAAATTTGGTAATGGTTAACAGCTGTAGGTACATAACTGGTCCTTTATTAGGAAGGAGGGTTGAGCGTTGTGAGTCCTATATTAGCATATTGTGCGAATGTTGTGAGTATGTGGGTTGAGTGGAGTGAGTCCAAAAATGTTTTCTAATATTCTCTGTGCAGGTAATTTTCTGCAAGTTGATGGTGGATCTGTAGTATGTGAGTTGAGTGTTGTGAGTTCTATAATAGGTTGTGTGAGTGTGGTGAGTGTGGTGATATGAGTTCTACATTAGCTTATGTGTGGTGAGTGTGGTGATGTGAGTGTGGGCTGAGTGCTGTGAGTTCTACATTAGCTTATGTGTGAGTGTTGTGAGGCTGTGGGTTGAGTGGTGTGAGCTCCAATATGGTTTTCTAATGTTTTCTGTGCAGGTATAGTTTCTGTAGGTTGCTGGCGGATCTGTTGGATGTGTGTTAAGTGCTGTGAGTTCAAAAATAGGCTTGTGTGAGTGTGGTGAGCTGAGGGTTGAGTGTTTGGGGTCTTTTCCCTGAGGGTTGAGTGTAGTGAGTTACATATTTTTTTGTATGGTGAGGTACATATTTGAGAGTAATAGCTGCAGCCTTGAGAGTTTGTGTGCATGTGATGTTCTGAACTGTATTATTTTAGCTTATGTTGTCTCCTTGTGTTTCCAGGCTCCATTTGTTGAGTGCTGGTTCTTGGTGGCCATTGCTTTGTGGGTGATCTGTTCAAGATAATTATGTGTTGCTGGTCTTACAGTGCTCTGTTCCCTCTTGTTACGGGTCTCCCAGTTGTTCGCTGGAATTTTATTTTATTTCTGTTTCATTTGGTTCTCTTGTCTCCTACCTAATTGGGATGTAATTGGGTTTTTTGTTTTGTGGTTGGTTTTTGTTGTAATGGTTTTGTTTGCCCTTCTAGGGAGGTCTTTGAAATATGTTCTGGAATGTTTAGGCAGTCTGATGTTATCCTTCATTATTGTTGGGTCATGGCATTGCTTTTGTATATTGGGTTTGTGTCTTTAGCCTCCAAGTGGTTATGTTTGGTGGTGCTTGGTTAATGGGTTGATTGTTGCTGCTTCTAGGGCTTTTGTTTGCTCACAATCTAGCTGGGTTTTTGGTTAGTTGTTTCCTCTTCTTTGTATAGGGTGGTAAGGCCTGGGGTATTCCCTTGTAAATTTGTATATTCGCTTGTTTTATTTTATGATTTATTTACCCAAAAAAAAAATAAAAAATTGATGGTTTTCAAAAGATGTAAATATGACCTTCTTTCAAAGGCATAGCATGGCATGTGCATTTTATTTTGGGAAGCTTGTATAAAATGTATATACTTTGTTAAGAATTCTCTACTGGGCTTTATGCTCACCCCTATAGGATTTTGGTGCAGGAAAAGACGTAGTGAACCCGCCAAACTAGGGCGTGGATGTATGTATCAAGAGCACAAGGCTCTATTTTGTTGTGGTTGTATTTTTGTAAGCCAATGGCTATTTATGTATGGGTTCAAGAAACCATCTTTTGTGAAACCAAGATTAAGCCTCGGAATGTGTAAGCCCTTGAGGGCATTTTATTCATTTTCGGACTTGACGTTCTACATGCTATAGATTCATGTATTTGATATCATTGAATGTGTAATTCGCATGTGGGACTATTTTGTACAAATTTTAATGATCAATGATGTAAAGGTTGGAGAATTGCTATTATCCTTTTTATGAATGTTGGTTGATGTACCTAAATTGTGTTACAAAATTTTGGGGCATTACAAAAACATTATGTACGAAGTAAAAGGATGTAAACAAAATAATAAACAATTACCAACATCCACGGACACATGTCCGGATCACGGTATAACAAGGGTAAACCCGGGATCGCTATAAAAATGATCACCATCAAACAAACAATACACATCACCTTCACGATCTATTCATTATTGCAACTGGTAATTTTGGTACCTTAAGCCCTGCCTCTACAATACAAAATAAAACATTACAAATTTGAGGTGGTTGCCTAGCGTATAACAACGCATTTTATGACATCGAATCTTGGTCATAAATTAGATTTGAGATTAAACTTGAAAGTTTTCTTGGTAACAAGTGATTAGTATGGTAATAGAAACCACAGGAAAAGAAACCAGGGGGGGGAGGAAGGTTAAAAGTACCACCCTCTTCCTCTAAAGAGCAAAGAAAGAGAGAACGGTTAGAATTTCTTAGAGAGGTTTCTCATTTTTTGTACATTAAAACATCACTTCTTTTATCTTTTTGCCTTTTGGCCTTTTTTAATTTTTCCTTTGTCTTCCTTTTAAAGTTTTTGACCACTAATAATATATAATTTATTGACGATGAACCTTCTATGAAAAAAATATTATATTATACTTCTAATGCATGTTATATTTTTCTACTATGACTTTGTTTGAGTATTGTGGCTTTTAATTTCTATAAATTGCATATAAATGCATGCGACTGTACTACAACTATAAACCACATGCCTTATATTAAAATTTTAAGTCAAATATTATAAAATGATTACTATATAGTAAGACATATATATTTTGAAATTGGTATCAATACTTTTAATGAAAAGTATGATTTTCATTTTTGTCTCTTTCCACTAGTTTTCTATTGACTATATAAAATATAGATGAAATGTTGTGTTCGTAAATACAAATATGAATAGCAAAACATTTAACTTGGTTCAAATGTATCCCATAATTTTTTTTAAAAGAAAAAAAAAACACTCAGTTCAAATGTAATTCATAAAAATTCTATTTCCAAATTTTATTTGACTTACACTTTTGATTAATGAACTTGGTCTAAAAATTTTACCAATTTGTGTTGTGCAATATTATCACCAGATAAATGAATTTCCATGTCAATATATTCCAATTTGTGGTTGTGTGTGATACAAATAAAATGAGCATGCAGTAGTTTAAAGAGGTGTTTTTTACATTTTATTTTTAAAATTTTTAAATTACCGAGTACTTGAAAGAAGGTTGAGTTAGAGAGAGAAGAGGACAAATGAAGAAATGTTGCATACTGTTCTTTTTCATATACTTGGTTTGTAATTTGTTTTGATCACCAAGAGTTAATAATTTGATGAAGTATCTAATACTAAAGAGATATAACTCATGTCTCACTCAAGAAGGATTCCTATCCCATAATATTGTGTAATAGCAATGAGTAGCTTATAACAAAAATGTAAGAGAGCTATGTGAACAAGTGAAACATCTAGTATAAAGAGAAATGTTGCATACTTGGTTCCCATCTCTTTCTTTTTTATTGTATTTGTTATGATTATTAAGAGTTAACTTATCTTATTTCTCAAAAGTGATTTCTGTATCATATTATATGGTAGCAATGAGTTATTCTAATTCTGACTGTGTTGTAGGAAGGGATCCTTTTTTGCTTTTTTATTTTTCTTCTACTTCTTATGATCACTAAGAGTTAATCATTTAGGAAGGTACGTGGTTACTAAAGAGACATATCTTGTGTGTCACAACTGAATTCATGTCTCACATGTGCAGTAAAGGGCAATCATTTGGTAAGACATTTTATATTTCACGTGAGATCTTTGTTCAGTACTATATATGTGTAATGGTGAGGACTTACTCCAATTCTAGTGTGATTAGGAGATCCCATATTTTCCGTTTGATTTTTCTTTTACTACTTTTGCTCATTAAGAGTTAATTGTTAAACAAGGCATTTGATCCAAGAGAGATATCTTGTGCCTTACAATGGGAATCATATCCTGTATCGTGTGCTAACAATTAATTATTTGGCAAGTCATCAAGTACAAAATTGATATATTTTGTGCCTCACATGGGATTTACTCTCATTTTATAACGTAGTGATGAGTTATTTTAACTCTAATTATGTTAACAAGAGGGTCTTTTCATTTTTCATTTTCCATCTTTCCTTTTACTTTTTATTATCACTAAAAATTAATAATTTATCAAGGCTCCTTCTAATAAAGAGACTTCTTGTGTATTATATGGGATTCCTATTCTATTTATGTGGTAAGAGTTAATCATTTGACAAGATATTTGATATTAAAAAAAACATATCTTATGTCTTACATGGAATCCATGTCTTACAAACACTTTAGTGTGCTAAAAAGATATGTTGGGTCTCTCACGGGATTCTTGTCCCATACGGCGAGGTAGCCATCACTCTTTTTAATTTAGAACTAAAGAAACAAGATATATCCTGTGTTTCACAGAAAATAATCATTTGAGAAGTTAGGTATTTGTCACTAAAGAGACATATCTTGTGTCTCACATTGCATGAGACTTGCTTATAGTGTATTGTAGCATTGAATTATATTTGAACTCTTATTGTAGGGTAGGGAGAGATTTAAACAAGGAGAAAAAGGAGAAATGAGAGAGAATCTAGTCACATTATGTATAATATATGCAATATTTTTTTGAAATTAATTAATTTATTTATTTTGTGTATGCCATGCCATAGAAGATAACCTCAACTATGTAGAGACCGAAATACAACTTTGGAGAAATTTGATGTTCAATTAGCGCATGTCAGGCACACATGCTTTGTTAACAAAGTCTTCCATTGAATCTAATTGACAAGAAACATAAAATTGTATTTGGATCATGAATTTAAATAGAATTTGAAAAAGAAAAGAAAAAAGATGGATGAAATATTTAGATGGGTAAATTATGAAAATAGTCCCTGTAGTTTACACGATGTGTCAATTTGGTCTCTGTAGTTTCAATTTGCTCGATTTTGTCCCTTAATTTAACGGATTGTGTCATTTTGGTTCAATAAATAATGGTTGTTAAGTTAATTTAACGGAAGGTCAAACAATGTGTCAATTTGGTCCCTATACTTTACACAATGTGTCAATTTAGTCATTGTAGTTTCAATTTTCTCGATTTTGACAGGGACTAAATTGACACATTGTGAAAAATATAGGGACCAAATTGACACATTGATAGACTTTCTGTTAAATTAACTTAACAACCGTTATTTATTGGACTAAAATGACACAATCCGTTAAATTAAGGGGGAAAAATCGATCAAGTTGAAACTACATGGACCAAATTGACACATCATGTAAACAACATGGCCTATTTACATAATTTTCCCTATTAAGATTTAAATTGATAAAATTTAAAACTCAAAATTTATTTGTTAAAAAAGAATTTTTTGTTGTTGTTGTTGTAATTTCTCAAAAGGAAAAAAAAAAGAAAAAAAGAAAAAAAAGAAGGCCTAATCTAAATGCAATTGCCACTACAAAAAAACTTGTTTTTTGCGACGGTACACGGCCGTCGCAAATGCCCAGAAGCCCGTCGCTAATGTATTTTGCGACGGTAATTTGGCTTTTTGCGACGGTAAGGGGGGGTCGCGACAGACGGGGTTGCAAAAGACCTTTGGCGACGGTATGTACCGTCGCCATTAGTTTCTGCGACGGTATGCCAAGTTTTTTGCGACGCCATTTTTCCCGTCGCAAATAATGGTGGAAAAATCACTTTTCGCGACGGCACGTAATTACCGTCGCTAAAAGTGATTTTTTGAGACGGGAAAATTACCGTCGTTAAAGGCTCTGGCATCATATAAGTATTGGCGACGGCATGGTTTACCGTCGCTAAAGGTGTCCTGTACATTCAATAAGGCAGCTTTTGCGACTGTGTTGGTACCGTCGCAAAAGCCTATTACTGGTTTTTGCGACGGGTTCTTCTCCCGTCTCAAAAAATAAAAAAAAAATAAAAAACCCTGTTGATAAATTAATAAAAAAATTAAAATAACCTGTATTAGATAAAAAATTGAAAAATTACAGAATAATATAAATACGTACATAAACAAAAATTGACAAATAATGAAAATTAATAATATTGTTCAATTCATAGCAATACAGAAATAAAAATTCAGAACAATAACGTCGCATAATACATACATAATGTTGCTCCCAAATTTAAATAACATAAATCAAAATCAAAATCAAAATCAAAAGTTTTCGTCTTCATTCGTTCGTGGGTTACAAAAACAAAAATTAGTCATAATCTTGATACGCCCGCATTCCAGAAAAAAGCCAACTGCTACTCAGGAAATATCTGAAAAAAACAAGATAAAAATAATTAAAAACCATATAATGTGTTAATATTTTAATTATAGAAAAATATAAAAAAAAATTGATTACTATATAATTAGAAAGATAGTTTAGTAAATAATTTTGACAAACCGAAATCCGGCTCTAACTCCCAAACCGGGAACCCGATTCGAGCCCCGTCTTCTCCCACAAGTCTCTCGTGCCTAGGCGGTCGTGTGTGCCAAGTTTCGTGCTAAACCGACACCGTTTGGTGATTTTGGGGCGTTAACGCCACGAATTCAAGTTTCTTAAGGAAGTAATTTGCCTAAAGTGAAATCCGGCTCTAACTCCCAAACCGGGAACCCGATTCGAGCCCCGTCTTCTCCCACAAGTCTCTCGTGCCTAGGCGGTCGTGTGTGCCAAGTTTCGTGCTAAACCGACACCGTTTGGTGATTTTGGGGCGTTAACGCCACGAATTCAAGTTTCTTAAGGAAGTAATTTGCCTAAAGTGAAATCCGGCTCTAACTCCCAAACCGGGAACCCGATTCGAGCCCCGTCTTCTCCCACAAGTCTCTCGTGCATAGGCGGTCGTGTGTGCCAAGTTTCATGCTAAACCGACGCCGTTTGATTCGTAATCTTGGAATGCATTTTTGATACCTCTCTCTTTATCTTGTGGCAATATATTTATTATGTTTGGGAAATGGTTAGGTTGAGTGGGATGAGATAAATGCTGCTTGGGGCCAAGCTTGTCTTCTTCTTCACACAATGGCTCAATATTTTCGACCAAAATTCCCGTATCCTTTTTATTGGAACTGAGCATCTTTGTTACGTAATTACATTTCTCTTGTTGAAATGAACCTTCTGTAAGTAGTTCCATCAGCCAACTGAATGGAATACTATATGTATCTGCTCAATTTTGTTGCAAGCTATGTGTACTTGTATGTTGAGTAACATAGGCCTAGATGCATGAGTATGCCACCATTGACCTAGATATTTAGTGGCAGAGCATGTGTAATGTGTATGATGTGTTTATTATTGTTATATTTTGTACTTCTCTCGTTAGATTGCTAGAATTAGGTTTAGTTTAGTAGTTATCTAAATAGAGTGAGACCTTAACTTGGGCTTGATCACTGCTGAATTCTGCTGACAGGAAGGTTTTTGTGTTACTGATAAATAAATATGTAGAATATATAAAGATAGATAATGGTATAGTAGTTTGTTTTAATTTTCTAGGACTAGCATGGACATTGATTTTATATGGAGAAATTTGTGTTATAGCACGATTTCAAGAGTTTTTTATTTTTTATTTTTTATTTCTCTTCCCACCTGCGGGTGGCAAAATCTGCATTTTAAGCCTACTTGCTTGCTTCTTTCTATTCATTGCATGTCCATATTGTGCATGTTTGGTATAGCTATAGGCCATTTCGGGTGCCAAAATTCATGTTTCGGGACTATTCCATGCATCGGGTGTGTTTTCGCCTCATTTCGGGGCTGTTTTCCCCAACTTTTCAGTGCTGAAATCCCATTAGTATGTTTGCATATCATTTTCCATACTATTGCATTGCATATGCCATTGCCTCGATTTGCGTGCACACGGGCACGCAAATCGAGGCAATGGCATACGCAATGCAATATGGCTAAAATGGCATATAGAATGCTACATGGACTTACACTAACATGAGAGAGCCTCAGCCACACTCGCATAAGAGGCCGATGAATGAAAATGAAGGGCCTCGAAACGCGTGCACACGGGCACGCAAACCGAGGCAATGGCATACGCAATGCAATATGGCTAAAATGGCATATGGAATGCAACATGAACTTACACTAACATGAGAGAGCCTCAGCCACACTCACATAAGAGGCCGATGGATAAAAATGAAGTGCCTCGAAATGCGTGCACACGGGCACTCAAATCGAGGCAATGGCATATGCAATGCAGTGGCATGGAAAATGATATGCAAACATGCTAATGGGATTTCAACACTGAAAAGTGGGGGAAAACAGCCCTGAAATGAGGCGAAAACACACTCGATGCATGGAATAGTCCCGAAACATGAATTTTGGGACCCGAAATGGCCTATAGCTGTACCAAACATGCACAATATGGATATGCAATGAATAGACAATAGCAAGGCAGCCCCAAAATAAGCATTTTTACAGTTCAAAGCATGGCAAAAAAGCTAACAGAAATAGGGCAAAACTAGCATGCACAAATGGCCCTAAATGTGAGGTTATGAAGCAATTCACAGCTGCTGACCTCAAACAGGTTAGGACCCTTCAACAACATTGAAGAGGGGCCCAAAATAAGCCACTCTACAGAACTGTAAAAACCCCAAATTTGTAGACGTCCCCGAATGCCCCGGGAGGAACGAGCTCCCGTTCTGTTCATTTTGGGGTCACTACAGCTCAGGACTCTCAAATTTGTCACGGTTCTAAGTCTGAACCAAAGAGTCCAAATCCGACAAATCGTTTTGAGAAAACAGATTTTTGAAAGAAGTGCCAAACATGGACTGCTTTGCCAGATACAGAGTCGCCACCTAAATGTTTTTTAATGGGAAATTTAGGAAACCCTGACTCGGTGCCAAAGGCCACGTGTCCGTCATCACCAAAGTTGCCTCGGCTCGGGAACTTGGGTACAAATGCGGAAGGTCACTTCGTGAGCACCCCCGCTCGCCGGATCAATGATCGGCCTCTACTAACCGTGATATCTATTTTTGAAAACTTTGTGTGTTCTTATTCCGGTTATTAGCCTAGGTTATTATGTGATGCGCACAGCATACAAATATAGACTGAGTTGCCTGAATTGGAACAAAACATTTCATGTTTGTTTGTTTGAAAATGGTTTGATGGTGCTACCCGCAGGTAGGCTTAAAATGCAGATTTTGCCACCCTCAGGTGGGCTTAGAAAAGATAGTTTTGCCACTATCTAGTGGGCTTTAAAACAAACAGTTGATGATTTATTCCAATCCAAGTAACCTAACCTTCACCAACAGGCATTCAGGCAGTTATATCACATAAGCATATGGCCTCATGGTAAACATGCTATTCATGGCAGCACTCACACGCATGCAAGGATGCTAAAGCATGAAACTCACCAGGTACTCCCAGCCAAAATAAGAGACTACATTAGAAATCATGGATGATCCTAAGTATACAGAAATGCCTAATGCAACACATGCAAAAATGCAAATATAGCAGGCTCGGCTATTCTAAACATGGCATATGGAATGCTACAGTTAACACGTATTCAACTTTGAAATTGAAATACAATGCAGTTAGTATGATGCGCCGAGCCCGGCGCGTGCAAAACAGATGAATTATGCAAACATGCTGTCATACTGTATGCTAATTGAAATATGCCCTAATCTAACCATCATAAGCAGGTAAATAAAAGGGAGAAAGACGTGGAGTTGGAAGACATACATCACACTCACGCACACTTATTACAATTATGCCCTCGCGCAGAGTGTCCAAATAAATATACAGTCCCGAATAAAAGAATAGTACAGTCCAAATATTACAGTCCGAATAATGTACAAATTCCTAATTAATTAACAAATTAACTAAGAAAACTGTAAAATTGGCGTGCAAACTAGGGACTGCCTTGCTCCTGATGAATGATATATGTCTGGGCTGCCTTGCGCGGAAATCCACTGGGATGCCCCAATTACCCTCTGTTTAGCAGTTATTCTTGTAAAGCGTGCCAAATTCTGAAAAGTTGCTGATTCTTCATTTTGCTGCAACAGAGAGCAGGAAAGGGGCATGGCAATGTATTTTCACAGATATATGTATGCCTCGATCCTCGTGCCACCAATCACGCATATCGATGCATGATGGCAGAGGGGTCGAAATGTGCAACTCAATATAGAATGAATGCACGTATAAACACAACAAACCCAAACTCCATCATGGGTAATCCGGAGTGTCGGTGACTGGGGAATTGAGACACGTTCCGTCACTCGGAGTACGAAACTTACCTTGTTTCCCGTGCCCGGGCTAACTCCTATCCCGGACACGATGCAATATGCATGATATGCTTGAATGCAACAAAGATACAGCCTAGCATGCACAATGCTATGAAAATGAGATGTCTCGAAATGCGTGCACACGGGCACGCAAACCGAGGAAAATGACCGAATTTGATCTAAGATATAACCTAGTATGCACTATGCTGTAAAAAAGAGATGCCTCGAAATGCGTGCACACGGGCACGCAAACCAAAAAAATGACATACGCAATGGAAATGACATGGAAATGTGATATGGGCTTACAATAACATGAGAGAGCCTCAGCCACACTCACATTAGAGGCCGATGGATGAAAATGAAGTGCCTCGAAACGCGTGCACCCGAGCACGCAATTCGAGGCAATGGCATACGCAATGCAATATGGCTAAAATGGCATATAGAATGCAACATGGACTTACACTAACATGAGAGAGCCTCAACCACACTCACATAAGAGGCCGATGGATGAAAATGAAGTGCCTCGAAATGCGTGCACACGGGCACGCAAATCGATGCAATGGCATATGCAATGCAATGGCATGGAAAATGATATGCAAACATGCTAATGGGATTTCAGCACTGAAAAGTGGGGGAAAACAGCCCCGAAATGAGGCGAAAACACACCCGATGCATGGAATAGTCCCGAAACATGAATTTTGGGACCCGAAATGGCCTATAGCTATACCAAAGACGCACAATATGGATATGCAATGAATAGACAGTAGCAAGGTAGCCCCAAAATAACCATTTTTACAGTTCAAAGCATGGCCAAACAGCTAACAGAAACAGGGCAGAACTAGCATGCAAAAATGGCCCTAAATGTGAGGTTATGAAGCAACTCACAGCTGCTGACCTCAAACAGGTTAGGGCCCTTCAACAACATTGAAGAGGGGCCCAAAATAAGCACATTTACAGAACTGTAAAAACCCTAAAATCAAACAAAGATATGGCTAAGCTCTTATGCAAGAAATGGGCCAAAAGATGGCCAAAGCACAAAGTATGCTAAATATCCATCAAACAGCCAAAGGCCCTTAATGAAACATGAAGAATGGGCCAAAATAAGACTATTTTCAGTTCTGTAAAACTCCCAAAAATGGCATCATAATGGGCTGCCAAAGCATGCAAGAAAATGGACCAAAGAGGGATATAACATGAAGTAGCATATGGAGGTCCCAAACACTGATGAGCCC
>NW_021024623.1:1806794-1822067 GCF_004153795.1 Camellia sinensis
TCGAAGATCGGCCTCTACTAACCGTGATATCTATTTTTGAAAACTTTGTGTGTTCTTATTCCGGTTATTAGCCTAGGTTATTATGTGATGCGCACAGCATACAAATATAGACTGAGTTGCCTGAATGGAACAAAACATTTCATGTTTGTTTTTTTGAAAATGGTTTGATGGTGCTACCTGCAGGTAGGCTTAAAATGCAGATTTTGCCACCCTCAGGTGGGCTTAGAAAATAGAGTTTTGCCACTACCTAGTGGGCTTTAAAACAAACAGTTGATGATTTATTCCAATCCAAGTAACCCAACCTTCACCCACAGGCATTCAGGCAGTTATATCACATAAGCATATAGCCTCATGGTAAGCATGCTATTCATGGCAGCACTCACACGCATGCAAGGATGCTAAAGCATAAAACTCACCAGGTACTCCAAGCCAAAAAAAGAGACTACATTAGAAATCATGCATGATCCTAAGTATACAGAAATGGCTAATGCAACACATGCAAAAATGCAAATATAGCAGGCTCGGCTATTCTAAACATGGCATATGGAATGCTACAGTTAACACGTATTCAACTTTGAAATTGAAATACAATGCAGTTAGTATGATGCGCCAAGGCCGGGGCGTGCAAAGCAGATGAATGATGCAAACATGCTGTCATACCGTATGCTAATTGAAATATGCCCTAATCTAACCATCATAAGCAGGTAAATAAAAGGGAGAAAGACGTGGGGTTGGAAGACATACATCACACTCATGCACACTTATTACAATTATGCCCTCGCGCAAAGGGTCCAAATAAATATACAGTCCCGAAAAAAAGAATAGTACAGTCCAAATATTACAGTCCGAATAATGTACAAATTCCTAATTAATTAACAAATTAACTAAGAAAACTGTAAAACTGGCGTGCAAGCCAGGGACTGCGTTGCTCCTGATGAATGATATATGTCTGGGCTGCCTTGCGGGGAAATCCACTGGGATGCCCCAATTACCCTCTGTTTAGCAGTTATTCTTGTAAAGCGTGCCACACTCCGAAAAGTTGTTGATTCTTCATTTTGCTGCAATTGTAATCCGGAGTGTCGGTGACTGAGGAATTGAGACACGTTCCGTCACTCGGAGTACGAAACGTACTTCGTTTCCTGTGCCCGGGCTAACTCCTATCCCGGACACGATGCAATATGCATGATATGCATGAATGCAACTAAGAAGCAGCCCAGCATGCACAATGCTATGAAAACGAGATGTCTCGAAATGCGTGCACACTGGCACGCAAACCGAGAAAAATGATTGAATGTGATCTAAGATACAACCTAGTATGCCCTATGTTGTAAAAAAGAGATGCCTCGAAATGCGTGCACACGGGCTCGCAGACCGAAAAAATGACATACGCAATGGAAATGACATGGAAATGTGATATGGGCATACACTAACATGAGAGAGCCTCAGCCACACTCACATAAGAGGCTGATGGATGAAAATGAAGTGCCTCGAAACGCGTGCACACGGGCACACAAATCGAGGCAATGGCATACGCAATGCAATATAGCTAAAATGACATATAGAATGCAACATGGACTTACACTAACATGAGAGATGCGATCTGTCGCACAAAGGGATCATGCTGGTCTTCTTCGTCTGAACTGTTTCTTCTCCGATTATGCCTTATACGTACACTCTCTTCAGAGGAGCTGGTAACTTCGAGTCGACCCTTCTTTTTGGGCTCCGGGGATAATGAATCAGAATCACTGTCAATGTCTTGTTGTCGGGCTCGAGGTAGTCGACCACCTGCCCTCAGAGGACGTTCTGGATCTTGAAGTACAGCTTGTTTGGACTTCACCACTTCCAAGGCCAAATCCTGACGGAGACGTTCGTTCTCAGCGATCATATTCTCTAACCTCTGTTCATTTTGCTTTGCTTGCTCCATAATCGCTAGCATTGCCTCTTGTGCTGATGTCGAGGGTGAACCAAAGTTCAAGGCCCTTCTTGCGGTAATGTTCTTTGGCCCAAGCATATTGCTTGGAGTGGTTTCATCTTGCGGCATAGGGTCGACAGTGACTTCCGGAGGATCTTCTGTTACGCCCGCCATGGATGTGCTTGAGTATTCCCACAGACGGCGCCAATTGTGGAGAACTGATTTGGAAATACTCTTAAGATCCTGGGGGATGCTCGTGATCTTCAGCTAGTCACCTGAAAAGGAATGAACACTCCGGTCAGGGGTGCTGGAATTAGCACTTCGACGGATAAGTCAGTGTATACTCTCTATATTGCTTGGGTCTTAAGTTAAGCATATTGATTCTCACATACCTCTCTTTGGTTGTTGTTCTTCTATTTATATACGCTCCTAGTCTTCTAGGTAGAGCCCGCTCTTGATCTGTCATGTACTTACTCACTCGGCTCTCCCCATTTAATCGGCCCCCTGCTCGGATTATTCGGCATCTGAAATGGCAGGGGTGGGGCCGTATGCATACTATACACCGATTGGGAATTTATACGTTGCCTATCCGCGTCTGTAATTATTCGGCCACCACACAATATAACAAAAATGTAAGAGAGCTATGACAACAAGTGAAGCATCTAGTATAAAGAGAAATGTTGCACACTTGGTTCCCATCTCTTTCTTTTTTTATTGTATTTGTTCTGATTACTAAGAGTTAATTATTTCTCAAAGGTGATTTATGTCTCATATTATATAATAGCAATGAATTACTCTAACTCTAACCATGATGTAGGAAGGGATCTTCTTTTGCTTTTTCTTTTTCTAAAGTACCACTCTCTTCCTCTAAACAGCAAAGAAAAAGAGAACGGTTAGAATTTCTTAGAGAGGTTTCTCATTTTTTTGTACATTAAAACATCACTTCTTTTAACTTTTTGTCTTTTTTAATTTTTCCTTTGTATTTCTTTTAAAGTTTTTGACCACTAATAATATATCATTTATTGACAATGAACCTTGTACGGAAAAAATATTATATTATACTTCTAATGCATGCTATATTTTTCTACTATGACTTTGTTTGAGTATTGTGGCTTTTAATTTCTATGAATTGCATACAAATGCATGCAACTGTACTACAACTACAAACTACATACATCATGTTAAAATTTTAAGTCAAATATTATAATGATTACTATAGAGTAAGACATATATATTTTGAAATTGGCATCAATACTTTTAATGAAAAGTATTATTTTCATTTTTGTCTCTTTCCACTAGTTTTCTATTGACCATATAAAATATAGATGAAATGTTGTGTTTGTAAATATAAACATGAATAACAAAATAGTTAACTTGGTTCAAATGTATCCCATAATTTTTTATTTTTTACTTTTTTTATATAAAAAAAAACACTCAGTTCAAATGTAATACATAAAAATTCTATTTCTGAATTTTATGACTTACACTTTTGATTAATGAACTTGATCAAGAAATTTTACCAATTTGTGTAGTGCAACATTATCACTGGATATATGAATTTTATGACTCACATCGCATGAGACTCACTTATAGTATATTGTAGCATTGAATTATATTTGAACTCTTATTGTAGGGTAGGGAGAGATTTAAACAATGAGATAAAGGAGAAGTGAGAGAGAATCTAGTCACATTATGTATAATATATGCAATATTTTCTTGAAATTAATTAATTTATGTATTTTGTGTGTGCCATGCCATAGAAGATAACCACAACTATGGAGAGACTGAAATACAACTTTGCAGAAATTTGATGTTCAATTAGCGCATGTCAAGAACACATGCATTGTTAACAAAGTCTTCCATTGAATCTTATTGACGGAAAAACATAAAATTATATTTAGATTATGAATTTAAATAGGGATTTGAAAAAGAAAAGGGGAAAGATGGATGAAATGTTTAAACTTAAATTGATAAAATTAAAAACTCAAGATTTATTTGTTAAAAAAGAATTTTTTGTTGTTGTTGTTGTAATTTCTCAAAAGGAAAAAAAGAAAAGAAAAAAAGAAGGCCTAATCTAAATGCAATTGCATGCCTATATATATGTACACAACCTGCGTGCAAGTCCCTCAAACTCCCTTAAACCAATCTCTCTTCCTTCTTTTGCTGGTTCCAATCTGTTTTGTCTTCAATTGTTTGTTTGCTGGTCAACACCCACTTCGTTGTCAAGTAAATAATCTGAGCCTTCTTTATTTTTGCTCGAATCTAGCATCTGCATTCATCATTACTATTGCTCTACTTGAGTCATGTGTAGCATTTTGGTTGTACTAGCATATGTTACATGGAAAATTTTATAATACACATTTCATTTTGGGTGTATCATATATTCTAGTTATGACGTTTGAAATATTTAATTATGATCTATTATAATATTAGTTATGATTTTGTTATGACCAATTTTTGCCAACAACACCATCTAAAAAAAAAAAATTTGCCTACAATTTTTTTGCCTACAATTTGACTACAATTTTTTTTTTTTTAACAGAGAAAGTAAGTCGTTAGTTGTTAGATTAGCACTTATGGGAGTAAGGTGCCCCACCCTTGCAAAGCATCAAGTGCTTGCCTCCTAATTCAACTACCTCTTAAGGAGAGTTGAATATATGACATTCCTCTTGAGACTAAGTCCTTAGGAGAGTCAAGATGGCCAATAGGCTAGGCCTGGTTGGTTAACTTTTGCCTACAATTTATTAAGCAGAAATATCTTAAATAAGTTAAAAAAATAATTGATTATCTGAAAGTTGGGAAATGAATGCTTTTAGTAACTACTTTCTGATTTTCTGCTTTTAGTTTATAATAAACTGCACCAAACAAGGTCGTTGCGATATTGGTTATAACCTATTGTGATTATTATTTTGGTTATAATTGAAAAAATCTAATTATTCCTTATGTGTTGTTTAGTTATGACTCATTATTATTTTTTAAGTATAACATTTGAGAGTGTGTATTCTAGAATGAATTAAATATTCATACCGGTTACTCGATACTTGAACAATGGTGTGAGGTATACGTTTAATACTTTTCATTAGACACTTTTATATATTTGTATTTAATACTATTTTTATATGTATATATTGTTGTATAATAACTATAAACTGATAAAATACCTTTTTGACACTATATATTGCATAGAAATTAAGATTTTAGGGACAAAAATTTAGGGACGAATTACCTTAGTTGCCAAAAGTGTTATATATTATCGTAATTTTAGTGATGAAAATAGACATTTAGTCATGAATTACTATCTATTTAGACTAAAAATTCATCTAAAAAAGTAAATCTTTTTTGGCACGAAATTGTTAATCCCTAATTTTTTTTATTAGTGACATTTTCAAAATTTGATCGCTAAAGGTCTTTTTTTTATTATTACTATTTTATATCTTTTAGGACAATTTTTTAGTGACCACTCTAATGACATCAAAAATTGATCCCTTAATATTTTTTGCAATAAAATTTTAAATCAGAACTGGTCTTGGGCTAAGGTCTGTGCCTTAGGCCCCAAAAAAATAGCCCAAAATAGAGCCCCCAAATTTAGTAGTGTCTTATAGAATATTACAAATTCAAATAGGCCCAATTTATTTTTGTTGTGTTAGGCTAGTCTAAAGGGCCCAAAAAATTCTATTGGGCCCATATGAAAAAAAAAATATATTTATAAGTCTGGTTTGATCCAATTGAAATTAAAACATATACAAACAAAGAGTTATTGAAATTAAAACATATACCAACAAAGTGTTGCTTTGGCCTAATTTTTAATATTTTTGAGTATTTGTAATGATTTCTTCCTATTTTAATATATAAAAGTAAATTTTAATTTATAATTTTAATAATTATATGTGTAAGTAAACTTAAATAAAAAACTTGTTAATACATATCTCATTTTGTGCATAGATTTTTTTATTATATATATATATACGAGGGCCCCATTTTCATTGTTCGCCTTAGGTAGTAGCGGTGTAAATTTGGCATGGTCTGGCCCGGCCCATGGGCCGCGTGAACTCCAGCCAAAATTCAACCTGGGCCGGGCCAACGGTCTAGGGGGTATTCAGGCCTTAGCATGGGCTCAAGCTCAGGCTCGGGTCGGGCCTGAACATTTTTTTTTATAATTTTTTTTCTGTTTTTCCTCCCAAAATTTTATTATTTTCTATAAAAAATGACACTGGACTTCGGGTGGGGCTTTGAGTGGGTTTTGAGCGATGTTGGACTTAAAAAATGATGGCCTAGGCCTAAGCCCGTGGTCCCAGGCTGGGCTTGGGGCTTGTGTCCAATCGGGCCCGACCCAACCTCGGTCGCGAGCCATTTTTACACTCCTAGCCTTAAGCTTCATAAATCTTAGGGTTTGCCTGGTCGAAAATCATTGTATATTGTAGTGATATAACACCATTTTATTTCATAAATATATCCTTTTTTTTTTTCCAGAGTTCTCATATTTTTAAATTTGAGGTTTGATGGGTGCGATTCCTAGATATGCACCTGCACTTGATATTCGTACCTGTGTCCATGTAACAAGATTCTAGATCCTCCCAAATTAGATCGTTTTTCATAGATTAAAAAAAAAATGTTCTTCCAACATATCAAATACCAGAAAATATGTTTTACCAAAATAAACAGAGCTTTACTAAATATTCTGATTTTGTCATTAACAATTTAGAGCTACTATCACTAAGAATTTTTCTAGTACTTTAAAGTTTAAAGAAATTTCCAAGGACATTCCTAAGATATATATATATATATATATATTTAATTTTTAATATATATATATATATATATATTTTTATAAATGACATGTTTGGATGTTCCTTATGGTTGCATTGGATTCATCTTTTACTAGTCTATAGCTACATTGATTAGCTAAAAGTTGGCTGACACAATTACTTCTTGTGATCATCAGGTAACAGAAAATTTGAGCAATTTGTTAATCAAAAGGCTATCATCAAATCATCAGAATGGAACAATTGATGGAGGTTGCTCGAACAGGAAGTATCGAACACTTTTATGCAACAGTACGGTCAAAACCAGACATTTTGGACGGTATAGATGAGAAGCTTTTGTCGAGACTCCTATGCATGTAGCCGCGTCTGTTGGAAACACACAATTTGTCTTAGAAATGATGAGCTTAAAGCCATCAATGGGCAAGAAGTTGAATCTAGATGGGCTAAGCCCCTTGCACCTGGCATTGCAAAATGGGCATTCTGATACGGTGAAACGGCTGGTGGCATTGGACAGTGAGCTTGTCCGTGTGAAGGAAGGGGAGGGATGACTCCTTTGCACTACGCAGCAAGCACAATTGAAAGAGATAATGAAGACATAATGGATCTTTTGGTAGAATTGTTGTATGCTTGCCCAGCTTCTATCAATGATCCGACAATTCAAGACAACACTGCCATGCACATTGCTGTGAAAAATTATAATACTAATGGTTTTAGGTTCCCTTTACAGTGCCTTTTGAAGATTAACAACCAACAGGTGCTACGTCGCGGAGATGAGCATGGCAACACCGTGCTGCATATTGCTGTAAAAACTCAACAAAACGACGCACATCTCCTCTTATCCTTTTGCTTTCCTTTATATATATTAAATATTTTTATGTTAAATGTTATTTTTCTTAGTAAAAATATGGGAGACTTATTTATAAGTCTTTTTTCAGACAGTTATGGTAGGCTAAGTCCTGTGTAATTTCTTATAGAATCTCAAGTCTTATTTAGATAGGAATGTATTCCACAAGATTCTACATAATCGTAATGTGACGTGACACTTACATAAACGTAACGTAACGTGACACCTATATAAACGTAACGTAACATGACACCTACATAAACGTAACGTAACGTGTCACATTACGTTTCGCAAACTTAATGAGTTTTTATTCTTTTAAATTGAATGTGAAAATGTTGCTGGTTTATGTTGGTGTCACATTACGTTTCATATAAATATGATCTATGGTAACATTCAATTTCTTATATAGGAAATTAAATGTTGTCATAGATCATAGGTGTCACGCTATGTTTATGTAGGTATGATATATGGTAACATTCAATTTCCTATATAGGAAATTAGGAAATTGAATGTTACCATAGATCATAGGTGCCACGTTACGTTTATGTAGGTGTCACGTTATCTTACGTTTCGTTTATGTAGATATGATCTATGGTAAATTGCATGTTACCATAGATCATAAGTTTCACGTTACGTTTATGTAGGTGTCACGTTATGTTTATATAGATATGATCTATGGTAACATTCAATTTCCTATATATGGTTTTACTATTATTTATGATATTAACAATTAATATTGAGGGTAAATGTGTCAACAAACTTCCCACAGGACTTATGGGAATATAAGTTTTTTAGTAGGACCATATGTAGCTTAAGTTTCCCTAATAGGACTTATAAATAATTTTCCCGTAAAAATATCACATATAAATAATACTGCATAATAATTTTTTATGGTACATGCCTTACGCAAGGCATTTTATTAAGAATAATGTTTGTGACCACTAAAATAGCAGCTCTAAAGCTGCACTAATGAAGTGGCATTGTTGCGGGTCCTACCTTAATGTGATAGTTTGGCCATTGTTTTTTTTTTTTTTTTCTTGGACTGCCAGCTTATTAGAGCTGGCATTAATGCTCCTAAATTAGTGGTCTGTATCACCACTGTTTTATTAATGGGGGCAGGAAATTTTTCCTCTAGACATTTCTAGCTACGTTAGTAGTTTGTACGTGATATTTGACAAATAAAAATTCGCTATTCACACTAAGTGAGTTATTTCTTATTTTCTAATTATGTGGGGTTAAGACTTAACATTTTTTTGGGGGGGTAAATTATACAAATGGTCCCTGTAGTTTACACGATGTGTCAATTTGGTCACTGTCGTTTCAATTTTTCAAGTTTTGTCCCTTAATTTAACGGATTGTGTTATATTAGTCCGATAAATAATGACTGTTAGGTTTAGTGGACGACAAGTCAAACGATGTGTCAATTTGGTCCCTGTTGTTTTAATTTGCTAGATTTTGATAGGGACCAAATTGACACGTCGTGTAAACTACATGTACCAAATTGACACATCGTTTGACTTTTCGTCCACCAAACCTAACAACCGTTATTTATTGAACTAATATGACACAATCTGTTAAATTAAGGAACAAAGTTGAGCAAATTGAAACAACAAAGACCAAATTAACATATCATGTAAATTACAAGAACCATTTGCATAGTTTACCTCTTTTTTTTTTTTTTTTTTTTTTTTTTTTTTTTTCTGATTAGCCAAGAAAGAACTTTGTTGTTGAATAAATGTACAACTATTTTGTCTTACATCAATAAAGTGGAGGAAATGCAAAGAGTATCACAATAGACCTGTGCCATTTGAACTATGTTGGCACTACGAGGCCTATCCGATCATATGCTAGCACAACTCCAAAATTGGTGAGAGACCAACACTACAGCAAAGAAAACAAAAATAGAAAACAAAGAGTAGAGCTAATAAAGCCAGCCCAATCCCTTCACATTTGGTTCCTATTGATGCGGTTTTAAACTGTTTGGAGTTGTTTTTGTTATTTTATTTTGGTTTTATTTTGTTTCAGTTGGTTCCTCACCCACGTTTGGTGTAATCCAGCAGATTTCAATGCCAATATATTTAGGGTTGGTTAGTTTTTCTTTAATGCTTTGTGCCCTCGCCTCCTTTATTGATATTTTTCTCAATAATCCTTGTAGATTGAATTTTATCAATAAAATGTCTCCATTTTTGCTGATTCAAAAAATAAAAAACAACAAAGGTGAAAGTCACCATATTTCACGAATAAGATTTCCCGCTATGCTATTGGCTTAAACCACCATGTAAGCAATTTCACGTGGTGTTTTGAGAGTGCAGCAACTTACTCTTTTATCACAAATGAATAGAATTCAGAGGGCTCTACAGCCCTAGACATTGCCTTCGACATTGCCCTGAACCCTGATCCAAAACATGACCTTAAGAATTTGCTGAAGCGTGCAAGACATTCAGATCAAAAGAAAAAAATATAGTGTGGCTGCAATACTGAACTCTCCAGAGAAATGGTTCGAATTTGTTTATAGAATTGTTGTTTCCTGTAAAAAGAATTTGACAATGGACATGGTCAATCTGGTATTGATCATAGTCGTACTGATTGCAATAGCAACATATCAATCCATACTTAACTCCCCAATTGGAATTTCGACAGATATTCTTTTTTTACTACTAACACAACTACCGCTCAGAAGAGCAGCAGAAACTTCACCACCACCACCACCACCAATGCGATGGTTAAAACTTCACTTACAAAGCTGTGCTAGTAGTAGAATTTTATTTGACAAACACGGTAGCATTTGCCACTTCAATCGTCATGATTATGATGGTCCTCTAGGTGGAACCTTACAGCTACCTATTGCACGCATCGTTAGTGTTTATGGCAATATGTTACGGTTTGACAATTTTTCTTATTTTACAGCTGAGTTGGATTGCTTACTTTCTGGTCTATCTGTCAATTGGGGTTCTATTGTTCAGTTATTACATCAAGCTGGTGTTTTGGGTTTTAAAGACGTGGATAAAAGTGTAGACGTCCTGGACTTGGTTGTGTGGCTTTCCGTTTTGCAGTTGGCTAAGATCGGAGAAACGCCTTCAGATTCTAGACTGTTCTTACAGATATTAATATATATTACACATATATAATGCCTGCTTTGTTGTTTAAAGATCTTAAATATTTAACGACTAGCAATGAATGTCATGGTTTGTCCTTTGAATTAATTGTGTGCATATGTAGTTGTAGAAAAATAAAAAAATAACATAAAATACGCTGTTAAAGTGATTTTAACGGCATATTATGACACACCATTAAAGTGAATGACTTTTCAAAACATGTTCTAACATGACTTTACATTGCACGTCGTAGAATCGTCACCACGGTTTGTATTTCATATCATTAAAAGTGAATTTTGTTGTAGTATGTTTTGTGTTTTGATTTGCTGAAGATGTTTAGTTCCTATTAGAAAATCGTTTTCTGACATGTTTTTTGTTGTGTCAACTTGGAAGTTGGAGCTCTATTTTCGTGTTTGGGGTCCTAACAACCGTTTTGTTGTTTGATGTTCTACTTGTCGATGATCTAATAAATGAATAATGGTTTTCTTTCTATGTATGATGACTTTGATCCATATACTTTTTGTATCTTTTGTTTTATGAATGTATTAATGTTTTCTTTGAGAGATTATTTCATTTTTACCCCTGTACTTTGTCACGTTTTTCAAAGACACCCCCAGACTATAGTTATTTTCACGCGTACCCCTATACTATGTGAATTCCTTTCAATTTTACCTCTGCCATCTATTTTCGTCAAGGAAGTGGATGGAATGGGTGACGTGGCCCCCTATACTTTCACATGGAGGGAAAATTAAGGTTTCCCCCCCCAAACCTAACTTACCATTGTATTTCCTTCAACCTATAAAGATAGAGACGACTACAAATAGAAGAAAAAAATAGAGCATCAATGAAATCAATTGGAGCGAAGAAATGAGGAACAATCGAAGCTCAAGAAATCAAGGTAGATGGAACGCAAGTGGTGCAGACGAGATGTTTTGCAATGTTTGTGGAAGAAGAAGGCTGATACACATAGCATGGACTGACACAATTCCTGGGAGGAGATTTCTTAGTTGCCCTAACAATGGTTGTAATCATTCCTGGGCTGTTGAAGAAGTTGAATAAAATGGAAACACAACTGAAGAGAAGGACTTGAAGAGAGAGGAAACTATGGATTTGCTTGGTTTTGTCATGGTTGGTTATAGGAATATCGTTTGTAATGTAAAGTTTGAAGTTGCATGGTAGTGTAAAAATGAATGGAGTCTGTATCCTGTTTATGAATCATATGCAATGGGTGAAGTGTTGTTAATAAAAAATATGTTTTTGAGATGAAAATTGTGTGCTTGGTGACTTATTAATGTTGTGTAACAACCCTCACTTCAACTTAGTCATACTTGCATACATTTATGTGTGATCTTGTTTTGTTATGTGCATTTGCAAATCTTGTCTTGTTTTGCTTGAGTGTTGCTTGCATGCTGTGTTTTTGCCTGGTGTGTTGCCGTGGTCATCTTAAGCCTAGACACCTTGAAACCTTTCCACACTTAGAACTATCTTGGAACCCCTTCGGTTGACCTCCATCTTCACCCTGGCCTATTAGCCGAGATGTCACCATCTAGGCCGAGGTGCCCGTCGCCTAGGCCGAGATGTGCATCATCTAGGCCGAGATGTTATTATCTAGGCGTTCTAGATCCTTGATCCTTGCACTCAGTGATTTTGTTCCTGGAATGGTATGACCTAGATCGAGGTGTGGCACATCTAGGCCAAGGTGTGGCACAGCTTAGTCAAGTGTTGTCCTTCCAAGCCGATGTCGTTGTCACCCTACTTGTCGAAGCTTTGCCCTTAGCCGAGATCATCACTTGCCGGAGTGCTCTTGCCGTCTATCTTGTTGAACACACTTTGTCATGGTCTTGTCTTGTCGTCAGTCGCCTTTTTGAGTAGAGCCAATCAGCCGATGCCACGTGTCCCAGCAGAGGGTTAAGTCAGTGACTGTCGAGAGAAACATATCATTTTGTATCAAATCTTGCCTTTTAGAGAGAGAGAGAGAGAGAGACTCTAGGAAGAAGGAGGTGAAGCCTTTGAGTAAGAGAGTGAACTTACAAGCTTGATCGTTGGAGTTTGAATCATTAGATTCGAGTTTTGAGGTTAGAGTCTTAACCTACTCTTGTTGTTCTTGTTGATCATCTAGCTGTATTGCACGATCAGATCTGTTCTGCACGACATGCATTGATTTAAAGTTGGTTTTAGAAAGAGAAAATGGTTTTCATGTATTCTTGAAGAAAAGCCTCGTTTGATCCGAAAGTTTGCATTAAGGTTCATGTTTTGTGTTTGGTTTCATAAGATCTTCGAGTATGGGTACCCAGGTCCATGATTTCAGATTCTTAGCACGAAATCTCAGATTTTGTAATAGCATGTTTTAATCTTTGCATCCATTTTCCTCATGTTCATGTTCTTCATGTTCGACATGTTCTTCAAGAGAGGGAAACCCAGATTTTCCCGACTTCATTTCCTTGAATGTGGCCATCGAGGCCACACCTCGGCGAGGTGTGGGACCTTAGCCTAGACCTGGTAGTTGCCCAACATGTTTTCCAGAGATAAGAAACTGTGTTTTGATTTGATTTGACTTAGTTTTTGAAGAATGCCGAGGGCATTTGCATGCATGCAAGACTTGTTTTGAGTAGTGCATTCAATAGACTTTGCCACGTGTTTGTAGGACTTGGACTTGCCTTGACCCCAACGTTTGAAGAACTAGGTGAGTGGTATTTTTAAGTGAGTGGTATTTTTAATAAAGCTATGTTATCAATGTTTTGATGAGCCTTGCTTTGCTTTGTTTTGAAAAGTATTTGTTAAGCATGAATGATTGTCCCTATTTTGCATATCAAGCATTATCTTGTTTTGATGACATTCTCGGAAGTCCTTAGTGCCAGGGGACTATAATGCAACTGCACATCTTGTTTTGAAAGTCGCTCGTGCTGGAGGACTCTAAACTTTCGCAGTACTCTCGTGATAGGGGGCTACGGGCCTCTGTAACATAGGTCCTTTGTGCTAGAGGACTCTAAACTTTTGTAGCACCCTTGTTTGAGATATCTCCCTTGCTTTGTCTTGTTTTGCCACTGACGGTTTACTGCGTGGGTCTTGTAAGTCCGGAATGTCATCATTTGTAATATGTTGATGCTAGTAAGCATCCCTTGAAGCTTTAAAGATTTGCTAGATGGACGAGGTCCATCCCTTGTTATATGAAGTTTTGATATGTATCGTTTTGAAAGGACTTCGGCCATTATTCATGCAAACCCTTTATTATTTATATCATTCACTGAGTATCCAAGATCACCCTCTCTATATATATGTAGGTGATGAGCAAGAAGGCGGTGACGCCTAGATGTGATTCGCGAGCTTGTTTTGGGTTGTTGTTATGTCGGCTTGACTTGTATTCACGTCAGCAGGCTTGAAAATTATGCTTCTCGACTTGTAATACTTGTAATTTGTACACGTCGGCTTGAGAAGCCTTTTGATCAAGATGTATTAAGTACTTTACTTCATTTGTACTAAGTTGTAATCCATATGAACATATTTTCCATTTCATTTGACTTACGCACAGCTCTCATGGACTAATTTGATTTGTATGTATTGCTTCCGTACTTGTGAGCCCCGTATATTTATACTCTGTTGTGTGTGGATTTTGAAAATTTGCCATCGGTAATCTCGGATTACTGGCCATCACGGCACCATCCTACTAGGGGCGGTTTAGGGTCGTAACAGAATGGTATCAGAGCATAAGTTCCTTAGTATACGATATTCACACACTTTGAGTCCTAAAGAGCATAGGATTTCCCCTTCGAAGGATGTTAGGATTGCATCATATTGCTTGCTATGTGAACAAGGTGTGCATCGTCTCGGCATGCTCAATTGTTACTTGCCTACGTGTTTATTTGTTCATTTTGTTTTAAAGTCACATTTTGCATACTCATAGCATCATGAGGAGAGGTAGACCTCCAGTTGGCCGAGATCAGTCCGAGGACAGATTAGACAGACTGGAAAGGTTAGTTGAAGGTTTGGCCCGCGAGTTAAGGCAGACAAGATAGCAGTACGCTAGTGCTACATCGACTCAGGCCGAGCAAACAAACGGCCGAAATGCAGTACCACCTCCACCTCCTCCAATACCACAAGTGCCCCCACAGCCAGCTTTATATGGGGACGGCACGATAGCTTTGATCAGAGAGTTCAAGAAAATGAAGCCACCAAGATTCCAAGGGGGTATAGAGCCGATGAAAGTCGAAGCGTGGGTTTTGGAAATGGAGAAGCTGTTCGAGATCTTTCCAAGCACCGATACCCAGAAGGTGACATTAGCAGCCTTTACACTAGATGACGACGCTCGCAGATGGTGGATGATGGTTCGAGAAGGCAATCTAGACTTGACCTGGACCCGATTTTTGGAGTTGTTTTACACCAAGCACTTTCCCCTAAGTGTTCGAGATCGCAAGACTACCAAGTTTTAGACTTTGACGCAAGGCAATAGAACAGTAGCTGAATATGACCATGCCTTCACCGAGTTGGCGAGATATGCACCCCACATGGTCAACGATGAATATATGAAGGCTAGGAAGTTCGAAAGAGAGCTTCATGGACCGATACAAGAATGAGTTAATATGCCCAATATGCCGACTTACGCTGGAGTACTAGACAAAGCCATTCTGGCCGAAGCTAACTTGAACAGATACCAGAGTTCGG
>NW_021024623.1:1839089-1854826 GCF_004153795.1 Camellia sinensis
TTGTTTTTTTTTTTTTTTCAATTGCCACCTCACTAGTGGTAGGATTAGTGATGGCAAATTAGTGGTCTATAGTATTGCTCTTTATTTTTTGTCACATAGCCAATATGTTCATGGAATCAAAATAATGAGTTGGATTTGATTTTGGACTAAACAAAATTAGCAACAGTTTTTGATAATATAATTTTGGTTTTGGGCTGGGCATCAATAGCAGTGGGCCTAATCAAAACTTGAGATCCTACTAATAGGCTTAAAGCCAATTAGGAGGTTCTAGAATATAATCGAATCTTATAAGATTCTCTGTATCCTCCCTACCTCATCTGGTAAGCATGCTCTCTCTCTCTCTCTCTCTTTCTCTCTCTCTCTATGTATGTATACTCTGCTCATTTGCTTCCACTTAGGAATGGCAACGAGGCGGGGCCGGGGATCGCACTCCCCGTCCCCGATCCCCGATGCCTGAATTTTCCCCGGCCCCGATCCCCGACGGGGAAAGTGTCACTGCCCCCACCCTCGCCCCCAACAGGGATCAGGTTTCCCGAACCCCGAGCATTCCCCGGCTGAAAAAAAAAATTCAGAATATACAACTCATCAACAAGAACAACAACAACAACAAGTTTATCATCTAAAAACAGATCTGAAACAAAAAAAAATTCAGAAAATTTCATCATCAAAAAAAGTTTCAGAAAATAGAACTCATCATCATCATCAACAACAACAAGAAGTTAATCATCTAAAAACAGATCTGAAACAAAAAAAATTTCAGAAAAGTTTTAGAAATTTTCAGAAAATTTCATCATCAACAACAACTAAAAAAAGTTTCAGAAAATACAAGAAAAAAGAGGGATCTGTGAGGGAGTGGACAGATCTAAAAACAAAAAAAAAAGATCTGATCTGTGAGGGAGTGGATGAGACGCGGTGGTGGCGGTGGTGGTCGGCAACGTCGAGAAGAGGGAGTGGATGAGACGCGGTGGTGGAGTGGATGAGAGACGCGATGTGGTGGTGGTGGTGGTGGTGCGAGCTGGACGGCGGTAGTGGTGGATCTGAGAGAGAGAGAAGTCAGTGAGCTAGAGAGAGTTGAGAGACGGAGACGGGATAGAAGAGAGACATGAGACATGAGATCTAAGACTGAGAGACGTGGTTTATATATATATATATATAAGGGTAAAATTGTAATTTAACATCAGGGATAAATCGGGCCGGAGATCGGGGACGGGGACGGGGACGGGGCCGGACCGGGTACGGGGCTGGGACACTAATCCCCATCCCCGGCCCGAATCTGTTCAGGGATTGATTTTTAAATACCATCCCCGTCCCATCGGGGGTATTTTTCGGGGAAAACCTGCACAATTTGAGATCGGGGGGTCGGGTCCCCATCGGGCCGGTTTCAAATTGCCATCCCTATAGGCAACAAGATGGTCATGTTGAGGCAGATTTTGAGGATTGGAGATTAATTTGGAGGGCTCGAGGTCCTAATCGATGGAAATATTTCACGTGGTTGGCCCGTAGTGACCGTTTGTTGTCTAATTCTTTAAAATATCAGCGGCAACTTGCACCAGATTCATCATGCTCTCTATGTCTCCACCATAATGAATCGACGCTTCATGCTATTACTGCACTCGAGCTAGACGTATATGGCAAGAGATTATTCCTCTCTCTCATTGGATAGCCTTTTTCTCATTAACCTTTAACCTAGTGGGTAGATCAGAATTTGAGAACTCCTCCATGGAACTCCAGCTCTGAATCTTGGCCCTCTTTATTTATGGTTGCCATATCTTCTTTATGGTTTTGGCGAAATCAACAAGTTCATGACTCAGATTTTACAGAACCTTTTCAACCGGAATGAATTCACGGCCTTGAAGGATAGTCTAATCAGGGGTTCAAGCATGACCTCCATTCTTATTGCTTGGCAACGCCCTATGACTGATTGGGTAAAGATTAATGTTGATGGTGTTGTGGCCAAGCAATCTGGGCAAGCCACTTGTGGTGGTCTCATTCGTTCCGCTCAAGGTAAATGGCTTAGTGGGTTCAGGCATCAGGTTGGCTCCTCCTCAATTCTTGTTGCTGAGCTTTGGGGTATTTGGAAGGGGTTACAGCTTGCTTGGATGCACGGGCATCGCCGAGTGATTCTTGAAACTGATTCGGCTGAGGCTTTTCAAGCCATTCAGAAGGCAACTCCTTTGCATCCTCAATTCAATATCTGTTAAGAGTTGTGGGACCTATTACATCAGGATTGGGAATGTGATGTTCAATTAATTTGGCGCGAAGCTAATGGGTGTGCAGACATTCTTGCTAAAGAAGCTCTTGGCATGGCTACGCAGTCTGAGATTTTGTTTGTGGAGCCTCCTTCGTTGGCTCTAGCTTTGGTGTTTGATTTGCAGGAGACTGGTTCCTCCAGGGTCGTTCAGCTATAGTCTCTTTTTTTTCTTTTGCTTTGGCTGCGGCCCTTTGTTCCAAAAAAAAAAAAAAAAAAAGTAATGCTATGTTTGGTTAGAAAATTTGGAAAAAGATTTGAAAAGTAAAAGATTTGAAATGTAGGTATATTTTATTTACATTTCACCTAACTTGGTAAGTACACAGATTGTCTTCGTAGAGAACTTGGTAAGTTTGATTTTAATTTTCATTTATTTATTTATTGTCATTGATGTAAACCGTAATTATTTGTAAAAAAGTACACAGATTCTCTAATCGGGCTGTGCACATATCATGGCCCATTCAGCTTCCTTATCGCAAATATTCACCCGCTCACAATTTACTTTCATTTGGAGAAGACCAACATCTCTTATTTTATTTTTATTTTTATTTTTTTAAGGGCTATATTCCTCAAATTTTGCACCTTTAATTCCATCTCTAATGATAAAAAAAATTAATTAATTGTTATTATTTGTCACCGCATTAAAGATATGTGTTGAGTCATAAAATGGGAGAGGTTCATGTGCCCTCATAAAAAGTAAAATAAAAACTCCAATTATCTGCCAAATTTACAAATTAAAATTTGATAAAGTCAAATTTCGCGTCAAATTTCAGTAGTGACAATCATGATCATTATTTTTATTTATTCATTTATTTATTTATTTTTTCAGAAATAGATCCAACATATAAAAATAACACAAAACTATTAAGTGTGTTTGGTGTCAATTTTTTAGAAATTGAGTATTTTGTTTTTCATATATATTTTTTTATTTTTAGTGATTTTTTTTTTACTTTTTTTATTTTACTTAAATGTATTTAAAAGTAAAATATTTGTAAAAAAATATTTTTAAAAATCAATAAATACATAAGAATATAAAAAATGTACTAAATTCTCGTATTCTTTTCTTTGTATTTTTGGTATTTAGTGAATTTTCTAAATATTTTTTTCATAAATATTATAATTTTTAAGTGTATTTATATTAGATGTATCTAAAAATTAAAAAAATTGCTTAGAATATTAAAAAATTCAATGAAAATAAAAAAATACAGAAAACAAAAAAATTTAAATTTTTTGAAAAATGAATCCTAAAAATCCAAACCAAACAAACTGATTGATGTATTTTTCAAATATATATATTTTTTTTGAGCATTATAACAAACCAAAAACAAAAAAAATATTTAGGCAAAATTATTTTAACTTTTAACATCAATACACCACCCCCAAATAACCCAACGAGCCCAACCATTGCTACCTTCCCTGCCATTACCACTAGCACTAATATAATTATTAATTTATTAATTTTAACGTTACAATGTTAATATGGTTTGTATGTTATGCATAAAAATGAGTGTAATAAAAAAATATTCAATATTTTTGAACTTTCTTATCATGTGTCCTTAAGGCACATGTTAACAAGCCTCTTTAAATAAATCTTAGAATGTGTATTTGTATTTTACCCTTGATTTGTTTTTTAAATTATAATTTTGATTTTTTACTAGTGTTCCTTTGTTTTAATGGGAAAAATAAAATAAAATAAAATAATGAAATGATTATTTTGTAGAGTTTAAAAAATAATAATTTTATTTCATTCCATTCCATTTCACCTTCATATGGATTATACCCTATGATTTTAAAAGTTATAAATATTTTCTTGTCATAATTTTTTATTTAACATAATTAACAAAAAAAATCATAACGATTCTCCTATACAACAATAAAAATTACTTTAATTATTAATTAAAATATATTTATGAAATTATTAAAAACTGTTAATTAAGTTAATGATTTATTAACAAAATAGATAATTTATTATGCAATTAAAAACTTGAAGAGCGAGATGTAGTTTCTACAACTACAAAAGACAATCTATATTTTAGACAAATCTCAAAAAATATATTTTTAATTTACTTAAAATTCAAATATTCTATGTAAATATTGTTAGTCTAGCAAAATAATAAATTAAATAATTAGCACAAATATTTTATTAATAATGATAATAAATAATAATATATACACAAGAAACAAGATTAGAGAAATATACAGCTTTGAGATTTTGGAAGTCACATTGTCATTGTCCTCAATTTCTCCACTTGTGAAAGTACAACCAGAATGGAGCAGTTCTGTTGGCTTTTTGGCTTTCGAAGGTTAGGATTGTAATTTTGAGCGTGCTAGCAAGGATCAATTAGTCCTTACAGAAGATTAATTGCCAACCAATTATCAAACGATTGTATTTTAGTTCTTTCAGCCTTAATGAAGAAGACTTTTACTGGTGGCTTATTTAGGAGAATTTAGTAAATAACAATTAAGTGAAGAGTAATTGCAAAATTTCATTAAGTAAAATGAAAGACTAACAATGATCTGACTCAGCCTTGTAGAGGTTTACAGCAACAAACTATTTGAAATTACTTCTATGAATGAAGTATAATACGAGAATTTGAAGTACAGAAATATAAAGAACTGTAAAAACTGGAAAGGAAAATAAAGTAGATAAAACTGGTTTTTTGATCTGAGTTTGGATCTTCCTTTCTGGGCCTTCTCCACTATTTATAATTATAATTCTCAATGATAACCGTTGAAGTGGGCTTCTAACCATCGAAATGTCCCTCCATGATTGTTGATCATGCTCTCTCACAGTCAGTCCCACTACGCCATGTTTGCAGCTAGGCTTTCCACCTGATTTTAAATTTGAACCTTGTGAGTAACCGTTAGGCCACATCACCTTATATCCCTTGATCATTTCAGTGCTACGCAAACCTATTATTACCAGTATGGGTTGGCATGTGTCTGACTATGGTTGGCAATTTATATTACCTCCTCAAATTGCCCTTTTCATGCCACGTGTTGAATTGCGATTGGCTTATACAAATTATACAGCCAACATCACCCCCCGCACTAATATACCCAATACTTGGTGATATTGGTGGATCAAAGCACTTTACCCACGTCCTAGGATGTGCATGGGTTTTGCATCTTCTTAGAACTGCAACCGACTGCATTAAATTCTTTTCTATACCTTGAACATTTGCCACTATCTGAGTATTCGAAAAGACTGATACAACTCGCATGGCCAAACAAACCTTCTTTAACATAGATCAAGCATATGAGGAGTTATTAGCTAATGATGTTTGCCCTCAAAAGAATTTTCATGCATTTATTAGCCACACTTATCCATCTCTATTTATTCAAGTCATGAAAGCTTTTGCAAATCATCGACCTTTGGATCACGAACCTATTGTTCATAATTCTTTAGCCTAAGACTTTGCAAAAATGGATATTGAAAGCTCTTCTTTTACCCAAAAACCTTCTGTGTGGGATGAGGCTGTGGCTTCCTCTTCTTCTTCTAAAGCTTCTGGCTGGGGAAGCTGGCCAGAACCTGAGGAATCCAAGCTAAGAGAGCGAATTAACCATCGATTCGTTGAATTCGCTGATCCTTTGTCTTTCCCTCCTTTTGCTCGGAGCTCGGTGGTTTACCCCTATGTATCCATCGATTGCCGACGCAGTTTGGAAGATAACTTACTTATAGCATGGTACACATCTTCCATGTCTACGAAGATAGTGCAAGCCACACGTCGTCCAGAGGAAGCACAAGGGTACATCCCGTCATTCTTAGCCCAGAGGGCAAAATTTTGCTCTTCTGACTAGCTTGAATGTGTAAATAACCCCCAGTTCCCTTCTTTCTTTGAGATGGATCCTCCTACACCTCCTCTTCCTCAAAACCCTCACTAGATGGAAGAACTGAGACTTACTCTCTTTGAGAATCAGTTTCTTCCTTCCTACGAACCTCTAACTCCCCTCACTATATTTGAGCGATATCAAGCTCAGCTTCTGCTTGCAGCCTTTTCTCACTTGCCCTTCAATGTTCTTGGGGGTGATGTTCCTTTTAAGAACTTTCGAGGGGCTTGTAACATTATGACTCGGGGTCATATCCTCAACCCCATTGCTCAAGCAGAACTTTAGATGTTTTTGGATCAACTCCCACTGCTTCTTCATTGGTACCAAACTTCTTTGGCTACCACTTAATCTTTTTACAAAATCTCAGCCCATCGAATTCACACCCAGTATGAAGCAGAGAACTTTATCGACGAATATAATGACTCCAAGAATAAAGACTCTGCATACTGGGATGATTTAGATATGGATGAGATGGAACAAGAATTAAAGGAAACAGGGTTTGAAATAAAAGCTGAACAACTTTTTTATCAAATAAGAGCATATCAACTATAGCAATCTAGCTTGGAAAGGATAGAAGATAGAATAAAAAAGGAACAAAAATTCATTGACCATTGTTGGAACAAATTCCATGACCTTGTTATTTTTTCTATTCCTTATTTCCATGAAATTGAATTTGTAGCCAAAAAGGCTTTCTAATGTAATTACTTTCATCTTAATAAAGCTAAGTTTTCCTTTCCTTATTCGCGCCCAAAACAAACAAAATCAGAGCTTCAAATTTACCAATTTTGTCCTTCGAAACCTGATTTGAACATTTTCAATGGAATACTGGAAACCTAATTTGAATTTCCCCAACATATGGAGTATAATTGACAATCTTTGCCTTAGGTCTTCTCATTCCAATCATATGGTTAGCACAATCAACAGTTTCGAATTAACTATTTTCACTTCGAAAAAATAGTCTACGTTTTTCGAAGTATGGAAACTTCCCTTAGGGATTGCACTGTTTTATTCTAAAAGAGTGAGTCCCTTTGTGTCCTTCATTGCCTAACCAAATATTGGTTTTTTCTCACTTCGAAGTCTAGAACCCACAAATTCTAGCTGCAGAGTATTTCAAATTTTACTTCAAAGGATTTTACTTTCAACAAGAAACCTAAAAGCAAGTCTTTAATCCCTTTGAAGTAAACAAATACCTGAGCATTCCTGTACTCTAAGGTATGAACTGTGCTTCGAAATCGGCTTCCTGCTTTCGAAGCCCTAGCTGGACGCTTGTCACCTGAGTTTGGAGTCAAAGTTTGGCTTCGAAGCCAAATATTTGATTTCGAAGCCAATATAAGTGTTTGAGATACTTTTCCCTCCCAAATTATCAATACTGAGAGAAACTTTTTTTGTATCCGGACCTTCAGTACTTCTTTATGAATTCTACCCATTTAAAATGATTGGGCATTTTTCGGACAAAAAGGTTTAAAAACCTTTCCCTTTCGTGCTTTTAATTTACTTGCTTGCCCAACACACAAACCCTTCATCTTCATTGACTTCTCCTCTCCTTTACCCTCTTTCTCAACTTTGTCTTCTGAAAACTTTTGCCAATGGCTTCTTCTTCTTCGAAGATACCAGTTGTGGAGTGTGTGAGTCCATCCGTGGCCTTAAAAAGGATCATTGCTAAAGAGTGTGATAAATACAAAGCTGGCGAGAAGAATGCTATTGATGGGAGCATTTTCATTCCCTGTCGCCATGAATAATAAGAATATGTGCTTTGGCCTATTTTTAAAGAGGTCCCTACTTAACTCCCAGCTTTGTACCTGCGTTTGGAGGATCATTGCCTCCTTTATGAAGGCAGTCTTGATTGGGGAAACTGGAGAGTGAACCGACCTCGTCGCTGCTGGCCCACAGTAAGACTAGAATGGGAGGAATGGTATGATCGGGGTTGTTCCCGCCAGGACACTAGATCTCCAGAAACTTTGCCTCTTCGATGCCCTTCAACTGTCCAGGTTCACTATTTTGGAAGACCCATTTTTAATACCTACTGCTCTTTGTTTTTGGAATTCTACTTTCAATTTCTTCCAATTTAGATGTGGGATGATGGCTCCTACTATCCTTGACATCTACCGTCTGTTAGGATTATCCCCTATTGGTACTCTTATTGGCCCAGACTACCCTAACCTCAAAACCCCTTTTTCTCTTCCCCCTCTGAACTCATCCTATAGTGACTTTGTCAAGGTTGAGAACAAAAATGAAGGCCCTGTCACTGATAGGGAATTCTTTTCTTTTTTATTATAATGGCTTTGTAAAGTCCTCTTCTGTACTTCTTCTCAGAGGAGCATGCCTGAGTTTGCCCCTCTTGCTAAAGCCTTCGTTTTGCATAAAAGGGTGGCCTGAGCTCCATATGTTTTGGGTCATGTCTATAGAGCTTGTTCAGTCTTTTGTAAAAAACCCATGGATGCCAATCAAGGAGGCCCATTTTGGATACTCCAACTCTGGCTTTTTGCATACTTCACTGATTTGCAGTCTAAATGTTTAAAGTTTTTGATGCCAAATCCTACCACTTATGGTATGAAGTTAGCCAATGTTTCAGTTTATCTTTCCAATTTCGCCTTCTACTTTTCTTTCTTTCACCAACTCCCAGCTTCCTCTTCTTCTCACACATTTTTCTGCCCCTTCGAAGCTACCAATATTGACCCAGTCTGGTTGAGGACCTTTTCGAGCGATAGGTCCTGCTCCAGGCCTTAGCACAAAAATATGTGGGCTTCTATTTTGATCCCAAGGGAATTATTCATTGGCATTATGAACCCCAGAGCTTATAAGTGCATCTCTGAGCCCTATTGCCCTGCCCAATTTGCTAGGCAATTTGGACTCTCACTGGGGATCCCTATCTCTTTCTGCAGTCAGTCCAATTCAAACCTTGCAAGTAGAGATTTGAAAGTTCCAAGATCCAGATTAGAAGAAGCAACCTACAAGTTTATCCAAGATCCAATTGATTTTGAGTACCTACCCTCCATTCCCTAAAGCAATACACTGAAAAGGTACCAGAACTAGTGGATGACCAATATGGAGGTGCACTTGGCCATTTCTCCTCAAGTTCTATTAGTGGTACTAGATGTGCCTCAAGCTAAGTCCAAAGGGATTAGAGTTGTTACTTCCTCCACTGCTCATGCTACCCCAGCTCTTACCCCTGCTTCTACAAAGTTTGTTTTTGCTGCCTCACCTGTTCCTAGAGTTACTTGAGCTGCTTTGAAGAAAAGTATGCATTGTTGTTTCTTTTCTCTTCTCTTTCTTTATGATGCTTTTGCTTTTTACTTATAGTTCTTTCGGTGGTGTAGGTGCCTCACAGGGAGACTCTCCTTAAGAGTTCAAGCTTTAAATCTCCTCAAGAGCAAGCAGCAACAACAAAGGAAAAGAAAGCTCTTGCTTGATCCTAAAAAGGAGGTACCTAAGGCTCACGTGGAAGAAGAAGAAGCAGAGAAAGAGCAAGAGACACCATTAAAAAGAAAGAAAAAAATGACTATCTCTCTCTTTGATTTCACTGGGGATCCCATTCATGAAGCATCTGCTAAAGCAGTGGAAGCGGAACACTCAAAGAAATCATTGTATTTTAGAGGGCTGAGAAGAGAAGACAACAACAAATGCTTAGGGATGAAGCTGCTGCTGTTAATGCACTCCAAAGAGAAACTGCAAGGAGACAACAAACTACTGAACATTATACCCTTTGCAGTTCTCCAACCATTACTACCACTGCTGAAACTAGTAATTTCCTTTTGTGTCTCTAATTTCCTTTCTCAAGTTTTGATACTAAAACTTAACATTGCTTCGTATTTCTTCTTTTGCAGCAACAACTACTCTACCTTCTTCTTCGATAGGGACTTCTTCAGTTTCATCTGAAGTTGAAAGACTATTAGAAGCATCCTCAAAAAAGAAAAAGAAGACTGGCACTAAAGTGCCTCGAAGTGTAGAGCCCGTTCAGGCAATACTCCCACTCCCTGGTTTGACACTTTTCACACATTTTTTGAGGCAAAGCATTCTTATATCCTTATCCTTCGGCTTAACTCCATACCTTCCTTTTCTAACCTTTAACTTAGCTTAGTTTATTCTTCCTACAATCCTTGTTGCTCCTTCCCTTCCTGAGGAGATCCTAGTTATTACTTCATCCCCAGTGATATCTGATTCTCTTAGAGAAAATATTGGTAGCTCACCAATTCTTTTTCCACCATCCTTATCTAGCTCCAGTCCCTCTTCTCTTGACCTACTGGTGGCTAAGACTATGGAAACTGCTAGGGATACTTCATCCTCATCTCTTATCCCTATGCAACCATCTTTTCTTCTACTAGAGTCCTTTCTGTACCAACAATGTCAATGGAAGAGATGGACATTTTCGAAGCTAGACTAGCTAGCCTTTTTGACATGCCTTCTACCATTCCATCAACTAGTAATGAAACTGAGCCATTGGTTCTGGCTAATTCTCTCTTGGAAATTTTTGAGAGCTCTTTCACCATCAGTAGGGCTTCCTCACCATCACTAGATTTAGGTATTTGTTTGGGGTTGCTGACATTGTTCTCGAGGATCCCATTTGAAGCCTTGCAAAGACCTATTATCAAGAATGGTTTCCTCCAGTGCTGCAAGGTTATTGAGCAATTCAACATGGCTATTTCAAGTCACTTATCTCAGGCAGCAACTACCATTGACTTTTATATCAATATCTGCCATGTCGCCAAAGCTGCGGAGGAGAAATTGTTGAGAGACCAGGAATTTGTTTCTCATATACATGCTGAGGTGTCTGAATTGAAAGAACAACATTCCTCTCTCTCGCAATTTTGAGCCCAACTTTTGGAGAAGAAAGCTCGACTAGAGGAAGAGTTATTAGCAGTTAACCTAGCTTTGGATCAAACTGCCACCAAGCTGCAAATCACCAACCAAGGACTAGCTGATTGAATGCAGGAGATGACTACAACCATCCAGTTGTTCCCATCTCTTAAGAGTAGAGAATCAATTGTAAGGGAACAACTGAAACATTGTACTGACTTTTGGGCTAATCTATGGCTGCATGTATTTAACTCCTTATGAAACGAATTCTTTATTTATTATTTGAGTGTTTTCATGCTTCTCTTGTTTAGCACTTATACTCCTTGTGTTTCCCACACAGTTGGATAATAAGGTTTCAAATACTTGCCATTAATTTTCTTAGGGTATACATACCCATTCAAATTTCTCAAATGGTATGTTTCCCAAGGCAAGACCCTATGAACTTGATATGGTCCTTCCTAATTATGTGACCATTTGCCAAACTTATGGCTTTTAATTCCTATTAGGAGTATTGTCTTCTATACCAAATCACCTTCATCAAAGCTAATGTGCTTGACTTTCTGATTATAGTTTTTGGCTGTTTTCTTCTTTTGGAAAAGAATACTATTTAATGCCAAAATTCTAGCTTCATCCACATTTTCTAATTCCAAGAACATGCTCTGATAGTACTGCTCAAGAACTAACTGATCCTGGCATCTCACCCTTAAAGACTTAATGTTAATTTCTACAGGTAACACTGCATCATGCCCATATACTAAGGCATAAGGAGTAACTCCTATACTTGATCTTGGAGAATTCCTATAACCCCATAATACATCCAATAGTAAGTTATGCCAATCCCTAGGATTGTCTTCCATAACTCTCTGTATTCCTTTTTTAAAGACTTATTGGATGATTCTGCCTGACCATTTGTTTGTGCATAATAGGAGGTAGAATTAACAAGGCTAATTCCAAACTCTGCCACAAAAGACTTTACCATCTTCCCATCAAACACAGTCCCATTATCCATAGTTATGCTCTGTGGGATGCCAAACCTGTGAATCAGATCTTTAATGAATCCAATAACTTCAGTTTGGTATACAGCCTTATATAGTTTAGCTTCGACCCACTTAGTGAAGTAGTCTGTGACCACTAAGATAAAACAATGATGCTTTGAAGAGGGTGGATATATTTTCCCTATCATATCCATAGCCTATCCTCTAAATGGCCAAGGCTTCACAACTGCATAAAAATCAGTTATTGGTACATGTCTTATCGTGCCATGCTTTTGGCATGCCTGGCAACCTCTAGCATACTCTATATAATCTTTAAGGATGGTTGGCCAATAGTAGGAATGTCTTCAAACTAGCCATCTCATCTTCACACCAGGCTGATGAGCACCACAGATTCCTTCATGAACTTCAGCCATGACTGTCAATGCCTCATTTGGCCCTAAACATTCCAATAACAACCCATCTGCTCCCCTTTTGTAAAGAGCATTACCATACACTATGTATTGCATAGATTGTAATTTGATCTTTTTGTTGGCTTTTGAAGATGGGCCAATTAGGTACTGCATTATTGGATACCTCCCATCTTGGTCTTGTAAGTCATTATGATTGACTTCTAACACCACATTCCTTTTAGTTAAAGGTGGTATTACTTTTTGATATGTTGCTTGACTTATGTTCATTTGAGTGTCATCTCTTCTCCTGAAATTTGAAACTTTCTGAGCCACATCATTGGCTTTGTTATTCATGAATCTTAGGATATAAGTCACATTTGCTAGCTAAAACTGAGAAAGCAAATGTAATGCAACACCATAGTATGGTAACATGCTTGCACTTTGACAATTGAAAATTCCTTTCACTTGGTTAACCACCAATTGAGAATCCTCAAATATATCAACTGTATGAGCTTGTAATTCAATAAGCATTTCCAGTCCCATTATTAAAGCTTTGTATTCATCTTAATTATTGTAACAAGTAATTTCATCAATTCTGAAACCGTGTGTGGTTTCTACCCCCTATGGTGACTTAATCACCACACCAATTCCAGTTAGACATTGGCTTTTGATCCATCAAACCACATTTGCCATGGCTCAATATTAATCATACTGAGATCTATCATCTCTTGGGTTTTTGTCTGACATGGATGATCTGCCAAGAAATTAGCTAAAACTTGTCCTTTTACTGTTTTTTGGGGGACATATTCTAAATGAAAATTATGATAAAGCTAGTATCCATTTGCCAATTCTTCCTCTCAACATAGGTCTAGATAACATATATTTAACCAAATCTTTGGTTACAATTACCATGACAATTGTAGGCAAAAGATAGTATCTTAGTTTCATTGCAGCAAAATATAATGTAAGGCATAGCTTTTCTACAGCTGAATATTTACATTCACAAGAATTTAAAAACCTACTAAGGTAATAAACTGCTTGCTCTTTGCCTTCTTCATTGTCCTGGGCTAAGAAAACTCCCAATGAATCTTCTACTACAGCAATGTACAACTTCAAGGGTTTATCACTTTTTGGAGGCATCAACACTAGAGGTTTGGCCAAGTAGGCTTTAATTCCTTCGAAAGCAGTTTGATACTCTGCTGTCCACACAAACTCCTGTTCATATTTCAACCCTAATAAGGAAGAAAATACTTTAGTTTTCCCTGCAGTGTTAGAAATAAATCTTCGAAGAAAATTAACTTGTCCAAGGAATTTTTGTACTTCTTTCTTACTTGATGGAGGCTTGGCTTCAATGATGGCTTTGACTTTATTTTGATCAATTTATATTCCCTTCTTGTGTACTACATAGCCTAAGAAGTTTCCAACTGATACACCAAAAGCACATTTGAGAGGATTAAGCTTCAACTTGAACTTTCTCATTCTTTCGAAAGCTGTTTCCAAGTGAAACAAATGTTCCTCCATGGACTGGGATTTTACTACAATGTCATCAATGTAACACTCTAAATACCCTCCAATGAGATCATGAAAGATAGTGTTCATAGCTCTTTGATATGTAGCCCCAGTATTCTTTAGGCCAAATGGCATTTTAACCCATTCGAAGGTGCCAACGTTCCCAAGACATCTGAATGCTGTCTTATGGACATCCTCCTCTGCAATACAGATTTGGTTATAACCAGAATGCCCATCCATCATAGATAAAATCTTGTGCCCTAGCGAACTATCCACCAATAAATCTACTATAGGCATGGGGTACTCATCTTTTGGAGTTGCTAAATTTAGGTTTCTAAAATCGATACATACCCTTATTTTACCATTCTTTTTAATCACAGGCACAATGTTGGATAGCCATTTAACATATCTAGCTGTTCTAATAAAGCCTACCTTAAGGAGCCTAAGAATTTCCTCCTTGACCTTCTGAATCACTTTAGAACTTATCCTTCTTAGTTTCTGCTTGTATGACTTGAAATTAGGCTTCATAGGGAGCCTATGTTCCACTAATGACCTGTCCAATCTTGACAGTTCATTATAAGACCATGCAAAGCAATCGTTGTATCTCTTTAAGACCATTAACAACTAGTCTCTGTTAAGAGCACTTAACCAAGCACTGATGTAAGTGGATTGCTGTGTAGAACCTTCCCCTAAATTAACCTCTTCCAAGGAGTCTTATATTTGAGAACTCACTAATTCTTCTTTTTTGATTTCTTCGGTCTTCAAAGTAATTTCTTTGCTTTTTGCTGCTCCGAGTTTCTCTAATTCAACATCTTTGCCCTCCTTCTCATAGACAAAGTCTGTCCATAAAGCTTTTTCCTCCTGAATTTCCTAGACTTTTGTTTTGATGTCCAATGCACAATACTTATCAAAAGTCATAGGTCTGACCTGTTGTTTTTCATGCTTACAGCCAACTACCATGGCTTCTTTCTCTCGTTCCTGAACCTTTTGGACTATTGCTTTTAAGTCCAATGCTGTGAATTTGACTAAAGCCAAAGGTCTGGCTTCTTAGGTTTCATCTTCTTGCCTACAACCAAGCATCATTATCATCTTTGACGACGAATTCTTCATCAGCACTCTCCTGTACCAAGTGCTTCAGGTGTGTTACTTCCTCATCAGCCGTCACTTTGGCTGAACCATCAGGTTTTCTCGATAGACTAAGTACTGTTACTCCTTCAGTATACAACTTGGCCTCTGCAAAGTCAGCACAAGCGACAAAGGGTTGAAGGTCTACATTGATCTCCTCTGTCTCTCCATTGCATAAGGCCATCATTATCTTTTGATATAGAGAGGAAGACACACATTTGTTGGTGTGAATCCAATCCCTGCCAAGTAAAGTATTATACTTAGCATTGCTATCAATAACAAAGAATGTTGTCATGCAATCTCTGGTTCCTATACTTAGATTGATGGGGAAAATACCCTGAGCTATCTGTTTATCTCCAGCAAAACCAGTAATGGTTGTGCTGGTTGGGATTAATCTGGGGTTCCTTTTCCCTAATTTCTTCAAAGAAGATTTCAGAAGCAGGTTCACTGCTGCTGCATTATCCACTAATACCCTATTCATCTGTATCCCATCGAAAAAATCCTTGATATACAAAGGCTTAACGTGCTGTGTCATGGATGTTGTAGGATATTTAAAGGGATATAAGAGATTAATACTCACTTCTTTCTCACTCTCGTTCTCAGTTTTTATCGATGTGGCCACTTCCGATTCATCTTGAACCATACTAACCTGTGAATCTTCACTAGAAACTGGAATAGGGTCAATCGCCTGACCTTCTTGGTTTCCATCTTCAACTTGGAACTCCTGTGGTAGTATATGCACCATATTCACTGACACTAGAGGAAATGAGCCAAACTAAACTACTGGCTGCACTTGCTTCCTTTCCAAGCTAACTTAATACTTTAGTTTTCCTTGCAGTGTTAGAA
>NW_021024623.1:1870572-1889748 GCF_004153795.1 Camellia sinensis
TTCTTGTGTTATTTTTCAATTATAGCAGCAACTTTGAAGGATCACTAAGACATTGCCTTTACATTAATGTTCATGTCAGAATGAAGTTGGAGATTTGAACTTGCGCTGTATTTCATAGGTCTTTAGAATCAACCACTTACAAATTAGGAATTTGCCACCATAATTTCTTTGAGCAACATACTTCTGTTTTGTCACTTTTTCTATAGACAACTCTAAGTTCTTTGCGGTTTGTGAGAACTGTACGTGTACAATGTGATTGTAAAGTCTATCAAGATAATGTACTCTTCCGGCAAAGGAAATCAGCATGTTTCCAAGTATCAACCGCAGCAACCATTTGCCGGTCAGTTTCATCCTCATTCAGAGTAAGAGCATTCTCACAGAGAAAACGAGCCAGGTTTAGAGTTGTAAGATAGAACAATATTTTCTGTTGCCATCTTTTAAAATTAGTTCTTGAGAACTTCTCTGGCTTCGACTGGCACAGTCACAACAGGAGGAGGGGTAGGCGTAATTGCAGCCACCACACTAGTACTTGTTTGAGCATTAGTTTGACCAGTTTCAGTAGCCATGAATTCTAAATTATAAAACAAAATTATAATTAGAATTTTATACTACATAGAAAATTTAAACCAAAACCACAGAATTAAATTCTGTAAAAAAAATAAAAGAAACAAGAATTGTAACTTTTATTTCTAATTAATTTGAAAATAAAATAAAATTTTATTTAAACAAATTAATTCTAAACAACAAATTAAATTTCTGTAATACTTCAATAATTAAAATACTGAAACAAAATTTTAATTAGTGAACACTCATAAATTATTTCTGAAATCCAAAATTAATTTCTAACAAACTTCACAAATAAATATTCTGAATTGTTAATGACACCAGTATATTACTACTCTTTGTCAAAGAAAATAAACAGCATATTACTATTATTTATTTTTCCAACCAAATATTTCTTTGTAAAACCACAGAAAATAATTTCTGTAAGAAGAAGAAAGAGAAAAGGAAACAAACGAAAAATTATGTTTAAACAGAATAATTCAAATATGTTTTAAGATTGTTGGAACAATCTTCTGTGTAAAATAAATAACTTGAAACAAATCAAACAAATAAAAAATAAAATTACTTACATAATTTATTTTACTGAAATGTAAAAGAACAAAAATAGATCAAGTCGAGTGTATGACAGATTCACCCCGCTTTGATGCTTACAGATAAAAGGCATTTATCTCTCAAGATACAATGATCTTCATAAATTGTAGTAGCACTCCAAACAATTTGTACGGCGAACATAACTTGTGTTCTTATACTCTCAAATATTTCTTCCAAAAATAATATGAAGAATAAATAATGCAAAGAGCAAAAGGAAGGCAACAAAAACAAATTTTTGGAATGTTGAATTCTGCTAGAGAAATTTTGAATTTATAGGCACACATGTAACTGTGGGATAGATCGGAACAGGTACATTTTTGAAGTGAACAGATGTGGTTTCAAATGAACAGGTGTAATTCAAACTCAAATTTGTTAAAACCCAATTTGAATCTGTTCAAATCTGCCTGGGCAGATTGAAATCTGTTTGGGAAAGACAAAATTTGTACGGTGCAAAACAGTTTGAGAAAATTGTTTGGATAGTTTAATTTGTTGTGGAATTTGGACTTGGAAGAGGCACAATTATTTGAATTCAAATTTGAATTAATTTCATTTTGAAATTCAAATAATTTCCTGCAAGAATTTGAAAAATTCAAACAAATTTTGTCCAAAAAATTAATGTTAGAACAGACCTGACCCACAACCCACACCCGCGCCTGGCCTGGCCTGGCCCGGCGGCGCGCGCACGTGTGGTGGTTTGAGCCAAGGTTCAATTTGTCCGTAACTCCTCCCTTTTACAAACTTGGGGTGTCCCTTGGGACCCAACCCAAGTGTTGCCACCTAGAGCTTATATACTTACAAAAGCTCAATTAGGTTTCAATGTGGGACAAGCCATATAAGAAAACCTATATTTAATTCTTTAATTGTCCATTCCATGAACCCGAAAATGACGTCAAGTTCCCATTCACTCATAAATGGTTTTGACAAACCGTCTTCACCGTGTGACTTGCCATGCGACAAGGAATACGTCACCTCTTTGGACCCACCTCAAAAGATGTGTGGGACCCACTCAATTTTGGGCTCAAAGTTGGCCCAAAATAAGCCTATAAAAATCAAATTTTCCAACACTATCGTGGTCAAATATTTGAGAGGACCAAACAACTCTTGTGTTATATATTATATTATACGTGTCACGACCCAACCCCTGCCTCACAAGATTAGAAACGTGACTGGCCAGTAATCCAAGATTACCAAAAGCCTCTTAATAGTCAATAGTATAAGGGGCTGGCGGAAGCTAATAATATCACAAGATATCGTCCAATGAGCTGTGAAACCAAAATGAACAACCAACTTTGTATGCATCACTGTACAATCATCCACTACCTTATCATATACAAGTACCTGTAGACACCTCATTTTTGACCACCCTTAAGACTTGGGCGCCACTGATTGATCATTCAATGATGAAAGTTGTGCTATGCAAATGTTCGATTTCTTTAGCAAGAAGAGCTTCTAATCCCAACCTTACGCCCCCTTTTTGACCAAAACTATTTCAGACCTTAAAACCCTCTCTTTCAAAATATTTTTGAAAATGTTTCTACGATGTTCCAAAGCTCCTATTTCGTTAAAATTGCACTTGTCGGTAAACCGAGCAAGGACAAAGTGGAAATAAATGGAAGAGAGATGAACTCTTTGAAAAAAAATCTTTTTAAACCTCTTATTTATAGGTTTGGAGTTGAAGAAAATTGGAGGAGAGGGAAGGAAACTAGTTGGGGAAGAAGTTGGGCTTGAAACTGTTGAGAGAGAATTGAGCAGCCTCCACTAAATTAGGCCTATCCTTTTGTACACTTGGACTTCAGTTATAAGGCTGCGACTATTGGAAAGTGGACTTTCGGGGCTTCATTTTACACTCAAGAATCTCCTAAAGCGGAGTCCGGATGAGAGAGATGTGGCTGTTTGAAGTTAGGCATCAATCTGATTAAGCCAAAACTGAGCAACCTTCACTAAAATAGGAATATCTCTTTTCACACTTAGAATTTAGATATGAGACTGCCATCATTGGAAAGTAGACTTCCGGGGCTTCAATTTAGACTCAAGAATGACCTGAAACCGAGTCCGGATGAGAGAGATATGCCCATTTGAAGTCAGGCCTAAAGGCATGGCTGGCAGGTGGCCGACAAGCCACCATTTTTTGCCTGCCGGCCACCAGTGTAAAACCCAGATATTTTCTCCAGCTGTTTCCTCCAAGCTCCAACTATCTTTTTTTAGATATTTTCAACACAAGCTCATATATTTCTATATATAGAAGACCTCTTTTCTTGCTTTCAAGGTTAGAAAACATTTATGAGTGAAAATATTTTTGGACAAATCCTCTATCTCTACAATCCTCTTTCTCTACAATTCTCTCTCTCTTTTGCAACTTGCATAGCCTATGCCCAAACACACCAAACCAAATCTAGAGGACTTCTTGCTGAGATGATTTGAGCTTGAATTTGAGCTCTTGAAGCACTTGAGAGTATGAAATTGGTGGGTTGTGACTTAAGGGTTCATTCCTCTTCAAGAGGTATACCTTCTCTTTCTTTTGTACCATCTCTACACCACTTCTTTTCTATCTTTTCTTGCTGATTTTGAAGTGTTTTTCAACTCTTTTTATGGGTTGAAGCTTGTGGTTTAAGGTTATTAAAGGTGGAGGGGTTAATCACCATTCTTTGAACCTTGTTCTCTAAGCCTTTCCACTTGTGTTTCCCATTCTTTCATCAACTTTTTTAAAGCTTTTTACCACTAAATTTTAGAGGTTTTCAGAGGCTAAAAAAGTGGTTTTGAAGTCCCAAAAATGGAGGGGTGTAAAAACTCTGCATATTTGGGCTGAATTACTCCATGTTTTTGTCTTCATTCTAGCACATTTTTGTACTATTTTTGGGCTATAAAAACTCTTCATATTTGGGTTGAAACTTGGGTTTTAAGGCCATTAAAGGTTGAGGGGTGGTTCACCCTTCTTTGTACCTTGTTTTGGAGGCCTTTACCCTTGTGTTTCCCACCATTTTACTATCTATTTTTGAACTTTTAAACACTTAATTTCAGAGTTATTTCAGTGGCTAAAAACACTTTTGAAATCCAAAATTAGAGGGGTTAGCTTCCCCTCCTTCTGTTTTGTTTTCTAGCTTAACATGCTCCATGTTTTAGCCTATTTTTCTAGCTATTGTTAGCTTAATTTCATTTTGTGTTAGGACTACTTTAGACCTGTTTTAGGGTTGTTCTTAGCTGTTTGTTGCATTTGAGCTTTGTTTTGCATGCTTATAGTGTAATAGCCCTCATAAGCTTGATGTTTAGGTCTTAGATATCACTTATTTGAGTTAATAGCACTTATTTTGGGCTTTTCATACTTAATTTCAGTATTAACAATCTCTGCAACCTCCCTTCTTTCTTGGCTTTTAATTTTTCTTTGAAAGTGATTTCAAGTCACTTGCTTGCCTAAGTGTGAAATTAAGGTTTCATACTTAATGGTTTAATTCCTTAAGGGGTTCATTACCAACGGTATGATGCTTCTTTCATAGCCAAAGCAACTTGTGCTTGAGTCCTCTTTCCATTAGAGGACTTTAATTCACCTTTGGACTTAATTGGATTAAAGAATGGTTGGTAAATTAAAATGAGTAACTAAAATATGAGATTAAAAGTGCGCAAGATAATAATTTGGTGTGTTCAATCGGATGTTAATTGAACACAAGGAAGCTTGGGCCATTTCATACTTGTTAGTGATGAAATGATCCAAGTCTCCAAGGTCAACTTCTTCCCTTGATCTTTCATGAAATGGAGGAGGTTTGTGTCTTGTTTTGCATTTATTGAGCTTACACATCTTGAGTTACAAGCCATCATGCAATGAAATTGCTTGAGTTGGTGGTTTGTGGTTTAAGTTCACCACTCCTTGGATTTGCTCATGAAAAGGAGGGGTGAGTTGTGTAAACAATCTGTGAGAATACCCTATTTTTGCTCTGTTTGTCCTCTGTTGCAGCAAGATGAACCTGTGCATCAGTGGCCGGCAGGTGGCCGGCTGGCCACTGATGCAAATCTCAACAGAGTGTTGGTAAGGTGTAACAAAATGGTTCTAGGAATGTTCAACTGTGCAAACAGAGGCTTTCAAGAGCAAAGCGGAGGTCTTTTCGAGTGGAAACCGAGCATGCGCATGCACATCTCTCATTTCCCGAGACAGAATAATTAATTACTTAGCTTAATTGCAATTGTCTTGTAATTATTTAATTAGTTAGTTAAATAATTAGTTCATTTGTTGTTGTAATAATTAATTAGTTAAGTAGTTTAATTAGTTATTCATTTTGGTTTGTAATAATTAGTTTAATTAGCTGAATTAACTCAGCTTAGTTATTCATTCGGACTCTCCTTCGTGAGACCGTAATGTAGTAATGTATATGTCTTCCAACCTCACGTCTTTCTCCATTTTATTTACCCACTTTTGATGGTTAGATTAGGGACATGTTTCACTTAGCATATCGCATGGTTGCATCCATTCATTTGTATGGCATGCACTGAGACTCAGTTCATCATTCTAACTGCATTGTCATTTCAATACTTCTTTGAATATGTGCTTAGACCACATGTTATTTAATTTAATTGATTCATATGCCACATTAGTGGCCGAGCCTATTTTAGTTACATTTTTGCATGCGCTGCATTAGACATCTTGTATAGCTAGGAATCATGCATTTTTCTAACTTTTTTGTTTTATCTTAGCTTGGAGTACTAGGTGAGTCTTTAGTGCTTTAGCATACTTGCATGAGTGTGAGTGATTGCCATGTCTAGCATGCTTACTTGTTAAACTGTTTGAATGCCTGTGGATGAAGGCTTGTTGCTTGAATTGGAATAATTCAATAAATGTACGTTTAAGCCCACTTTCTTGAGTGGCAAATTCGCAAACTTTAAGCTCACTTGAGGTGGCAAAATCAAACCCTTTTCACAAAACAAACATGAAATTGAGTTGTTCCAATTTGAGTAAACTAGTCTATACTCATATGCGCGCATCACATAGTAATGCTAGACTAAGAACTGGAACAAGAGCATATAATGTTGAGAAAAATCATATCACTCTATTCATGACCTTCTCCTCTTGTACCCAAGTTCCTGAGCCGAGACAACTTTGGTGATGACGGACACGTAACCTTTGGCACGAGTCATGGGTTTTCTAGATTTCCTAAAAATATTTAGGTGGCGACTCTGTATCTGGCAAAGCAGTCCATTTTTGACAATTTGATTCAAAATTAATTTTCTAAAAGATTTGCCAGATTTGGACTCTTTGGTGTTTATCAATTTCACATTGCACTTGTAGGATTAGATTCAGAACCGCGGGAATCCAAACTGTAGGGCTTTCTTTCGAGCTTCTGAAAGGGGGCGCGAAAAAGCCAAGCTACACTACCAAAAGCATATAAAATACTTAGGGAATTATTCCCTTACGTAATATACATAAAACAAAAGATCTTTGATATGAGACACGTGACCACTTAGCAAAAGGGTGAATTTATCACCACCCAAAAAGGTTGGAGTTAGACCCAAAATGGTTGGCTTAACAACTAGAAGATAGGTTGACGTTCTCAAGTCCTTTCTTGAGCTTGATCACCTACATGACAGATATAAACTATGAGCCAAAGCCTAGTGAACAACAATGTGTAAAAAGGTTAGAAATAATGTCCGTTTAAACATTAAAGTCAAGTCACATAGCAGTAGCATGTTCATTAAAACATAGCAATCATATGGATCTATGGCACATATGACAGTCCTTCAATCATAATCATATAGCGCAATATCTCATGCGCATCTGGCCATGGTACTATTACCCCCAGGTGAGAGCTACGCGAATATAGGCCACGGTATTGTTACCCCCAGCGAAAGCCACGTGAACATGGACCATGGTATTATTACCCTCAAGTAAGGGCCATGTGAATATAGACCACGGTATTATTACCCCCAGGAAGGGCCACATGAATAAAACTGCGGTATTGTTACCCCCGGGTATGGGCCACGTGAGCATATTACATGGAATGGACTCATTCATTCAGTACATCATATCATTGTAGAACAACTTTAACAAAAACAATAATAATCAGAAAGAAGTATAACTCAAACATAGTTTTACTACATTGTCATTCACAGTTAGTTCCGTGTAGCACGTGACTAGGATGCGGCGTCTGACCTACATAGACATATGAAAGCACAATGGTTTAATATCCAGTCATTCTATTCGGTTCGTAACTAACTTATCCGTTACTATCCATTACGTAATCCAATTTCATTTATTCTTTCCTCTTGTGTTCATACAATGCACATGCACATGGAAACAGTTACAAATCATGCAATTAGAGGCCTAGAAGTCAGAGAAAGGAAAAATCAAGTTGGGCTGGCCCCTGTTGGCCGCATGTGCGATGGTCTAGCCGCTCGTGCGGTGGCCTTGGCCGCATGAGTACCGCATGAGCTGGCGAACTTCAGAATGCAACTTTGGCCAAAACAGGATTGGCCGCTTCTGTGGTGGACCAGGCCGCACGAGCGATCTGGGTTAAAGCTCAGGCCGAAAATCTACTCTAAGTTTGAAGTGCCATTTTTACACATTTAATTTCAAATTCATTCAAATCAAAACCCAAAACTTACAAAAAAAAAATTGAATAACCAAGTTCTAACTTCAATCTCAACCATGATTTCAAAACAAAGCTCACTGGCTATACAACAAGATTAAACTTTAGCCTTTAGGGCCAAAAATCAATAACCAAGCAAATGTTCACTTCCCTACTCAAAATCCATGGAGTTTCATCCTCCATCTTCAAGGATCATGCAAGAAACAAGTGAGTAATCATGAAAGATGACAAGTATGAGAAGATTTTGAGTTATTCCTACAAGTTCTCCCTTTAGAGTTTATAACAATAACTTACACCCATTTCTTCACACTTCCATGATGAGAACTTTAATTCATGAGTTTTAGGGGAAAATTTCTTACCATAAGTTGAAGATTATATGAAAATTGTTCAATTCCCATTTCTTCTCCTTAAACCCTAGAGTTCTCTTCATTTCTCTTCCTTTTCCTCTAGAACTCTCCCAAGTCTCTCTACAACATACACTAACTCTCTCTCTACACTCCGCTATTCCTCTTTTGTTGACTTGAGTTACTAAATTAATGAGCTAGTCCCAATATTCTTTTAATCAAATTTTAAGCTTAAACTAAATTAAGTCATTCCTTATTATAGTCTAATTAGCTTAACCCAAACTTAATCTTGCTAAGGTGAATTAGGCTCTAACCACCTAGTCCAACATTTAATTGTTAACGTTCTAATTTTCATACAGGTCTTTAATTAACGAATCAGACAAGTCTTTTCTCACACTACCATATCTGTTATGCAAAACTTACATCAAACACTTCAGGGCACATAATTTCCATACATGTTAGCAGATAAATCACATAAAGGCACATAATTAGAGTAACCTCTACTTTAGCTGGTAATCAAAGAGGTCGATGTTACAATAACCATACTATTTAATACCTATTGTCATCATATGAAATAATAATAAATGTATTAAACCAAAAATCTATCGTGGCCAAATATTTGAGAGGACTAAACAACTCTTAGAGCATCTCCAACCATGCTTTATATCTTCAAATTTGAGGCATCCTTCTTCTAATTTTAGCTCCAACCCATCCTCTATATCCTTCTCCATTTGGAAGGATGGATGTTTCATCCTTCAAATAAAGAGGGAGTGTGAAAAATGAAGTACGATCTCTATAAGAGCATCTCCAACCATGCTCTATATCTTCAAATTTGAAGCATCCTTTCTCTAGTTGAGCTCCAACCTATCCTCTATATCCATCTCCATTTGGGAGAATGGATATTTCATCCTTCAAATATAGAGAGAGTATGAAAAATGAAGGATGATCTCTATAACACTATTCATATTTTTTAAATACCAATTTTTTCCTCAAGCCCTTTTGCTTTTAAATTTATATACAAATTATATCATTTTGTATTTTTTGTTATATGTTATAAAATACAAACAACTTTTAATATGTACATCTAAATTTTATAAATTTGGTATCATTAAAAATATTAAAATTATATCTTTAAAATGAGTCTAATATTAAATATATTTAACAAAAAATTAAAAATTAGTTTCTGTCAAAGTATCCTACCAACCATGCTTCTTAACTTCTGTCAAAGTATACTTATTAACTTCTCCCACCAACTGGTACATAAAAAGTATCAGCATTTTAAATGTTGAATTCAAGTCATTACCATAAGAAATAGTCTATATATATAGATATCTTTCTCTTCTAAAATCATAATTCTTTTCCTATCAAAGCTACAATCATCTTTCCATATAAACTTTCTATAGAAATGTCTTCAAGTGTGAAATTGGGTGGAAAATCAGCTCAATGTGGTCGAGCATTCTTAATGGAAGAGGATAAAAATCTATGTAGTGCATGGCTTGAAATTTCTCAAGATCCTATAATGGGTACTAATAAAAAAGAATGAGAAGTTATGGGAGCGTATTTATGACAACCCTACTCTGTGTTATGCTAATTAATCTTAATTGTGCTTATAATTATATGCTTGATATGATTTTGAGTGCTAATTATATGATTCTGTGTTTCTCAATTTGTATATGTTCACCGTAGAAAAATATGTTCGTTTTCTGTTATAAAATTTAAATTGAATGCTGCAGAGGCATTAGAATGTGAAATTGTCTGTACCATTGTGATTAGCATGATTTTTAGAGCCTATGGTGAAATTTAATTAAAAATTGATTTGGATCAAAATAATTAGATTGAGTTGATTAAATTAAGCACAATTACTTAGCTTTAATCAAATTTGATTAGGCAAGCCTATATATATGAGCCTATTTACACTTAGGCTCATTCTTTTGAGCTCAAGATCTGAAATACACACTTTAGAGAGAGAGAGAGAGAGAGAGAGAGAGAGGGCTCATCCTTGAAGGTTTTGAAAGGAAATTCAAGAGCTAGGTGGATTAGCACAAGAATTAGCTAGAATTTGGAAAATTGGAGCTTCTAGGTGAGTAGTTGAACTCAAATTGAAGAGTTTAAATTCATAATTGAATGAATTCAAAGACAATATGAAGAACTTGAGGTCCACATGTTCAAGCATGTATAGAATTTCTATGAATTTGCATAATCTAGCATAAGGCATGCTAAACATGAAGACTTGTGCACCAAAGTTTACATGCATGCATAATTTTGTTGAGCTTCATGATTTTGAGCATCATTTGTGCCATTTGAAGTGGAATTGGAGTCAATAATTAACATGCATGCATGATTCATGAAGGTATGAAGCTTGAATGCATAAGTTTTGAAATTGGCAAAGAAGAATTTGGAATGGTTTTGGAAATGGACCATGATTTTGGATAATTGAATTCAAATTACCGAAGTTTTTATGTTACTCAATGTTTTTCTATGTTTTGGTATCAATTTGCAAACTTTGGAGCCTTTAGGGTTGTGTTTTGAAGCTCAAATAGCTTGTTAGAAAACCCAGAATTCAACATGTCTACTTGAACGAGGAAAGTGTCGCTCGAGTGTGAAAGTCAAGCTCCCAGAAGTTTTACAGAGAATTGCATAGTAGCTCGAACGGCAAACCTTGCGCTCGAGCGAACCCTGTTTTGCAAGACTCCTCACTCGAGCGTCAGAAGTCTCGCTCGAGTGTAAAATTCATGCAACCAGTACTTTTACAGAGTTTTGTAGGCCGCTTGAGTAGAGAGCCTTGTTTCAGAAATTTCGAAAAGTTATTTTATGTTTCGTTTTCCATTTTCTTTCATTTCTAAGCACTCTTAGGCATGCATTGAACATTGTGAATGAACTAAAGAGATAAGAAAGAGGCCTAAGAGAAATAAACAAATTAAGAATGGATTGAATCGCTTGTGACCCAATATGTTATGAAATGTGTAGGGTCAAGCGCAAGGGCAAATCCATTGGTAGAACACTGTGAGTAATATCTTTGTAAAGATATTTTCAAGTATGCTACTTTCGAAATGCTTACTTTTGTATAAGTTTCATGGATTTGTTAATTGAATTATGAACAAGTATTCGTTATGCCAATGATTGAATAAGGCCGTCGGAATACGATTATGATTATGATCTCAAGCATGAAATATGCATAAACATGAATGAATTGGGCCCGAGGTCGTCTGTCATGAATGAAGTGGGCCTGAGGCCATTTGACATGAATGAATTGAGCCCGAGGTCGTCTGACATGAATAAATTGGGCTCGAGGCCGTCTGACATGAATGAATTGGCCCAACGTCGTTTGACATGAATAAATTGGGCCCGAGATCGTCTAACATGAATGCATCGGGCCCGAAGCCGTCTGATATGAATGAATTGAGCCCGAGGCCGTCTAACATGAATGAATTGGGCTCGAGGCCATTTGATAAGAATGAATTGGGCCTGAGGCCATTTGATATGATGGGCTAGAGGCCATTTGATATGTTTGGGCCTGATGCCATATGATGTATTGGATAGAAATATGAATGGGCCTAAGGCCGTTTGATATGTTTGTTAATAATTTCATTCATGTAACTTCTTTACTTTGATATTATTCACTGGGATCTCGCTCACTCTCATTTATATATATGTAGGTGAGCAAAGAGATGTCCAAACCCAGCCTCAGTGAAGGGTGTGAGAGGAAGTCAAGTTTTGTGGAGTCAGCCTGAATGTCACATGCACGAGACTTTGTTTCTTGTATTTGTCCTTCCGTTTTGCACCTTACTACCTTGGTGGTTCTGTTGGATCACTTATGCATATAAACTTTTGGTTTGGCTAACTATAAGTTTGAATGATCCTGTATGTACAAGATTCTAAGTTTGTTTTTCAGTGTGAGTAATGAATACGTGTGAGATGTTTTGATATGCCATGTAAGCACAGCTCTTTGGATAAAAATTTTAAGTCTGCTTCCGTTTTGGCCCCATTATTATTATAAAATATGTTTGATTTTGTTTGAGACCGTAGGTAATCTCATGATTACTGGCCGGTTATGACCTCAACCTACAAGGGCGGGTTCGGGTACTTCGGGTGATGACAGTATTAGTGTTAAGTATCATGAGCTCTTGCCAAGCTACAACATTGGCTCTCGAACAACAAAATCCCTCCAATGTTGCATGGCTTTAATAATGAAGGCCATTAACAAGTTTCAGGGATGTGTTCGATCAGTTGAGGGCCTTAATCCCAGTGGTGCTTCTGAGATAGATTTTGTAAGACTTCTTACACAATTTTGTCATGTATTATATGTATAAGTTGATTTTATCTAACATAGTTGTTGTTACAAAATATGAGCATGTTCATACTATCTATATCTTACAAAATATTATTACTACTATAAATATTTTTTTCTTTTTATTTTTTTTAATTCTCATTTTGCAGATAGCTCAGGCCAAAATCCTATTTGCACAAGACCCTGAAAAGAGGAAAGGATTCCAATATGATCATGTATGGCTTATTCTTAAGGGGGTTGAGAAATGGCTTGACAATACCCTAATTGAGGCCGAATTGTGCAACACTGAGGCCTTTAATTAGGATCTCTTAACGTTACTTGCTTGTCAAATTATATATTTTATGCCTGTTTAATGTCAATCAAGTTGTACATAGTGGGAGTATAAAATGAGCAAAAATGAAAAACTTGCAGAGAAAAGTGCTTCCCGCACGTGCGAAGTCCCATTCCTGCATGTACGGCCTTTACCTTGCAGCCAAACAGGGCCTAAGCTTCCCGTACATGCGGCATCCCTTCTCGCATGTGCGGTGACCACTCCCACACGTGCGGTGACCACTCCCACAAGTGCGGCCACACCTCGGGACACGAGCCTGCTGTTTTGAATCTATTGGAAGAGGCTAGAGTTATAAAAAGACATAAAATAGGCTAGATTAGGGTTCTGAAAATTTTAAGAAGGAGAAGGGGCTAGGGTTTGGAAGAAAAAATTTCTCAAGCTTGCTATTTCATGGATGGTTCTTCTTCCTCCACCTCTTCCCACTCCTCCATAAGTGGCTAGGTTCTTCTTTTCTAGGATTTTGATGAAACTCTAGCCATGTAAATAGGTTTTCTTTTTGATTTTTGATTATGTAAAGGTTTGAACAATTGTATGGTGTTTTAGAAGTTTCAAATATATATTTTTCACTATTTCTTGGAGTATTCGGCTTTTTGTGATTATTGAATGCTTTTCATACAATGGTTTTCTTTTATTTCATATTCAAGGTATGAGACGAGTCATACTACGAGGGACTAGTCGTTTTGCTGTCCTAGTTTAGAGCGAACGACTCGTACTACTTGACATGGTTCGTGCCTATACATTGAACGTGATAACTCTCTCGATCAATGCTTCGAACTTGTAGTTGCAAAGTATTATTTAGTTCTAACTGTAACATAATTGATTTCAAATTGAAACCTTATTTACATAACTAGTGGTGAACTCATTACCCTAGGTTTTTATCCAAATCAGTAAATTCATCTTTATCTATAATTACTAGTTTATTCGCTTAATTTAATTTAATTATTATTATGTTATGAACAATCAATCTTTTTATCAAAATTAATTTAGGAATTTAACAATTAAATTAGTTTAATTTCTCGTTTGTCCCTATGGATCGATACCTAGACTTACCATTATTCTAAAGATTTTGGTATAGTTTAGTGTTTATTTTTGGTGTATGAAACAACCCATCAAATTTTGACACCGTTGCTGGGAACTTCTGGCGAAATTAGTTAATTTAAAGTTACATTCGTATTTTAATTTTGAGTTTAAGATTTTTTGCTTTCATGTTGCTAATTGTGTAAAGCTTTTACAAGTGGTGCTATCATTGGAGTGCAAGCGAAGCGCAACCAAGTTCTAAACAAAAATTGCAACACCAAAGTGCTTTAAAAATAAATAAATAAATAAATACTCACAAGCAAAGCACCAAAGTGCTAAAACTAGAGAGCTCAAGTGGAAATTGGGGACAACGTCTACATTTCAGGCTTCCGCAAGATGAGTAAAGTGTTTTCGTTAAATCGCTGTGAGTATTTTCTCCTTTGGTATTTTGCTTTCATAACTTAGTACACAAGAGTCGGAACTTAGTGTGTGTGTGTGTGTGCATGAGCGCCATTCTTGTCGCCCTGAATTGTGGAATTTGGACCTTGAACTAGAAATGACTCTTAGGAAACTTAGAGCCTCTTCCCATGTTCCTAGGCTTGAATACCCTTATCTATACTTCGAACCAATAAAGATGGCAAATTCGAATGGCCTAAATGGGCCCAATCGGACCTTAAGTATTACTTCACACCCACTGTATAGACAATACCATAATGTATTTAGTTACTAAACACCACTGCTGCTCATTATGAGATTAAGTTCAGCACTATCCAAATGCTCCCATCATTCTATGGACTAGCTCATGATAGCCCTTACAAACATCTGCATGAATTTCTAGAAATTTGCTCTATAGTGAGGATTCATAACTTCACCAATGAGGCCATAATGTTGCGTTTGTTTCCATTTTCACTAAAGGACATAGCCAAACATTGGCTGAACTCCTTACCTGTTAATTCTGTCACAACATGGGACCAATTATAGCAGAAGTTTTTGGAGAAGTACTTTCCCATTGGTAAGACCAACCAACTTAGGTGAGCCATCACCAATTTTGCTCAAATTGATGGAGAGCAATTTCATAAGACTTGGGAAAGGCTTCTCAACCTTCTCTAACAATGTCACCACCACCAAGTGCCTGATTGGCAACTTGTTCAAACCTTTTACTGTGGCTTAATTGAGCCTCACTACCAAATGGTGGATTCTTCTTGTGGTGGGACATTCATGTCCAAAAATGAGGCCGAGGAATGGCAATTATTTGAGAACTTTAGTGATAATTCCCTTCACCATGCCTTCGCAGCCCGGTAAGTTCAACAATTGGTAGTTGGGCCCCGAAAAGAGGGGACATTTATGAGGTAGGGTGTAGACACCCCATTTTTGACCGTCCTCAAGACTTGGACGTCATCGTTTGAACACTCAATGATCATCCATGATCGTGTTCGTTTTGAGTTCCTGGAGGTCTCGGCTGCGCGCCTTGCCTTAGGATCTCTCAACTTGTCTGTTTTGTGCTTGGTTGTGGATCAAGGACTCGTGGTTTTTCTTCTGAGGGAAGAGGGTGGCTTGTTTTCCATCCCCTCAATCCACCGGCCAAGGCTTGAAGCCATCGGCCTTGTTTTTTTGCCATCGGCCAAAAGTGTTGGCTGGTCGGCACTTTTGTTGGTCGGTTGGAACTTATTTTGGTCGATCGGCCATATTTTCTGGCCGAGGCCTTTTCTTTGCCTTTTTCAGGCATTGTGCATGTCAGCTGTGCCAGCTGGTGAGCAAAGACCCTCCCCTCAATACACGTGTATGGAGAGATTTGAACCAAAGCTTAGCTTCTCTAAGAAGCTTTGAATTTGATTTCCTATAAGAGGGGAGCCTCCCCTCCCTTTCCAGAGGTTCAGCAAAATAGAGATAGAGTTCATATATCCCTCTCTCTCTCTCTCTCTCTCTCTCTCTCTCTCTATTTATGTGTGTGTTGGTGCCTTAAAAGTGTATTTTGTTCATACTTTTGCACTATAGCACCTAGTAGAACACCTTCCTTTGGTTGCTGAGGCACTAGGAAGTTGGTTTTAGAGTTCTTGGGCTGGTTTTGATCCAATGGAGTGGCTGGAGTTGTATTCTTGAAGGTGTTCTTCAAGGGTGAGCAACTAACCTTTTGTTTCCCCATTTTGGCTTAAGCTTTTAGACCTATTTGCATATTGTTTTAAGCTTAACTATAAACTGAAAAAAGTTCTATTTTTGTGTGCTTTAGATGATTGTTTGAGGTCACTTTTTGGTTGGGGGTTGCCTACCCCCTCTTAGGCCTTGTTTGGCCTTATTTTGAGTCACCTCTTTTGGCCTTTGTTCTTGCTTTGGTTCGACCTTTCTACCACTGAAATCCAGAGGATTTTCAGTGGTGGAAAGGTAGTTTTGATGTCTTGAATAGGAGAGGGACCCCCCCTCTCTCCTTGTGTCTCATTTGCTTGTATATTTGGCTCATAATGGTAGCATGTTTGCTTAGTATGTTTTGGCTTCATTTCAGCAAGTATTTGGTGTTATTTGGCCATGATATACCTTTGTTTTAAGTTGGTTTGATAGCCTCTTGCATGCATTATACACTTGTCTTGCAATCCTCTCATTTGCCTTAACATGCACCATGCATTTGGACCATCATGCTTGCATATTTTGGCTCAACTCAAAGGAACTTTTAGTCATGTTTTGCCATGTTTAAGCTCTGTTTGGTGTTGTTTTGATCATATATGCAATGCTTTGTATAGCTACCATACATTCTAGCATGTTAGCTTTGAGGGTCTAAGTCATTAGCATGCACTACTTGGACCTTTTTCATGATTTGGCATCATCTCATATGTGATTTCAGTCCATGTAGTGTAGCCTTATACTTGCATTTGTCATCCTTTCAAAGCTTTGAAGAGTTGGTGTCTTATGCCTTAAGGTTGGGTCATTGTGCAAGCCTCCATGATTAGGTCTTCGGGATGCCATCTAAGTGGGTTTTTGGGCCTATTTTGACATGCCATATCTCTGTTTTTCATTGGTTAAGTCATGCCATGTTTGGTTATAATGGGTGTAGTGTAATCCCCTTTGCCTTACTTGCATCTTGCCTTCGGCCCTTCATTTTGGCTTGTTTTACCTTTGGCCCTTGCATGTTTTAGACTCCCTTTAGCATGATCTAGAACTGTTTTGATTGTCCTCGGCTCTTTGGAGCTTGTTTTCATGTGGCCTTAGTACAAGCTCCTTGGCTAGCCTTAAGCCTTGAGCTTTCTTGCATGTTATGCTTGACTTGTATGTATGATTTGGCATCATCCTTGACATCATTTCAGAGCATGTAGTATTGTCACGCTTGCATGCTTTTCACTATTTGAGTGCTTTCGAGAGTTGTCCTCTTTGTGCCTAAGTGATGGACCAATATGTGTACATGTTTGTTTTGCATGTTGGTGCATTAGTTTTAGTGTTTTGGTCACTGATTTGCGCATGGCTAAGGTCTGCCCATTTCAGTTTAAGTCCATCTTGCATGATCCTTGTATATTGTTACATGCTTGTTCCATTTCGTCGTTATTGCATACTTGGTACATTGCATTTTGCATGCTTCGTACATTGTATATTTGCATGTTTAGGTTGCATAGCATTGCTGCATGCCATGTTGTTTACATGTTAGGTTGCGTTGTATTGCCTTTGACATGCTCATGTTGCATTGCATTGCATTTCCATGTTGTATTGTATTTGGCATACTTGCATTGCATTGTGTTTGGTTTGGGGTGTCGAACCAAACACGAGGACCGTGGGACGTTTCGTACTTGAAGTGACAAAACATGCCCCAATCCTCGGTCGCCGACACTCTTGATCCAACATGATAGAGTTCTAGGCATTCATGTGTTTTTGTGCATTCATTCTATATTGAATCACACACTTGGCTCCTTTGGCCATCATGCATCGACATGCGTGATTGATGGCCCGAGGGTCGAGCACTACACTCCCTTGAGCTCATGACATGATAGGGAGGGTGTTTGTGCATACATTGCCTTGAAAATGCATTACCATGCTCTGTTTGTCCTCTGCTACAGCAAAATAACATTCTGTAGGAAGATATGGCCGGCCGGCCATCTTCAATGCCGATCGACTAAAAATTGTTGGCCAAGATCCTCACAAATGGTCGATGACCAATTCCACATGGCCGATGTTCCTATATTTTGGCCGGTGACATCTCACACTGTTCAGGGAGTGGTTTGGAAGCATCCTTGGGACTTGTGCAATTTTCAGAGGTGCAGAACAGTGCAAACAGAGGCAACATGTGGCATGGCAACGGGTTTCCGAGCGAGGTGACCGAGCATGCATTCGTCCCTCTTCCCGAAGCTTCTTTCCTATTCTCATAGCTTAATTAATTTGTTTAACTAGTTAAGAGTTATGTAATAATTAATTAGCTAGGGTAGTTAATTAATTAGTTGATTTGTATTATTCTTTCGGACCCTCCTTCGAGAAGGAGAATTTTGTAATAAGTGTGAGTGAGTGTGTGAATGTCTTCCAACCCCACGTCTTTCTCCCTTTTACTTACCTGCTTTCAATGGTTAGTTTTAGGTTATGTTTCAATTAGCATCCTTATGCTCGTATGTTTGCATCATTCATCTGTATTGCATGCACCGGGCTCGGCGCATCATACTAACCGCATAGTATTTCAATTCCAACTTGAATACGTGTATCGAGTTGTCGCATTTCACATGCCATTCTTAGATAGCCGAGCCTATTTCTAGTTGCATTTTGCATGTGTTGCATTAGGCATCTTAACATAGCTAGGATCATGCATGATTTCTAACTAGTTTCTGTTTTGCCTCGGAGGACACTGTAAGTGTTTACGCTTTAGCATCCTTGCATGAGTGCGAGTGTTGTCATGATAGCATGCTTGTCATGAGGCTATTTGCTTAAGTGTTTAACTGCATGAATGTCTGTGGATGAAGGCTTGATTGCCTGAATTGGAACAACTCGATGATTGTGAGTTTTAAGCCCACTTTGCGAAGTGGCAAAATCTTGTTTTAAGCCCACTTGAGGGTGGCAAATCCGCGCTTTAGCCTACTTGCGAGTAGCACTTTCAAACCATTTTCGAAAACAAACATAAGTTGTTTTGTTCTAATTCTCGTGATTGAGTCTATACTTGTATATGCTTGCGAGCATCACATAGTAAATTAGGTAATAATTGGAATAATAACACATGTGTTTTCAAAAACAACATATCATGTCAGTAGAAGCCGATCCTTTGATCGGGCGATCCTTTGATCGGGCGAGCGGGGGTGTTCATTTCAGGACTTTCCCCTCTCGTACCCAAGTTCCCGAGCCGAGGCAACTTTGGTGATGACGGACACGTGGCCTTAAGCACGAGTCAGGGTTTCCCAAATTTTTCATGCGGTGGTGGGTGGGTGTTGGTGGTGGCGGCGAGGGGTGGATGGTGGTGGCGAGTGGTGGCAGGTGGGGTGGGTGTGGGTGTCGGTGGCAGGTGGGTGGTGGTGGCGG
>NW_021024623.1:1893863-1960722 GCF_004153795.1 Camellia sinensis
AGAAGACGGTGGTGGAAAATGGTGGCGGGTGGTGGCTAGTGTTGGGTGGTAAAAAAAAAAAAAAACTGAAAACTCAAAATGGAAACACATTTTTTGTGTTTTCATTTTTTGGCCAAATTTATAAACTGAGACCACTGATTTATAAATCAAAAATTTTACCAAACAAGTTTTTATTTGAGTTTTTAAAATTTTTGTAAATATAAACAGAAAACATAAAACGTAAGTGTTACCAAACAGCACATTAGCTTTTCTAATTCATCTTATTTTCTAGGTTGCCTATTTATTTATTTAGTTGTTTATTTTTTTTATTATCTCATTATTCTTTGTTAGTTTAATTCATTACTTGTTAGTGTAATTCGTTTTTATTTGTTTAATCATTTATTATTTATATAAAATGTTAATGTGTCTAGTTTATTTTATTTTAGGTTTCATTTATTACCAAAAAAAAAAATTATTTATTTAGTTGTTTATTATTATTTATTTTATTATCTCATTATTACTTGTTAGTTTAATTCATTTCTTGTTAGTATATTTCGTATTTGTTTGTTTAGTCATTAGTTTTTAAATAAAATGTTAATGTGTCTGGTTTATTTTATTTAATTTTATTTTAGGTTTCATAAAAATAAAAATTAAAAAAAAAAACAAGAAAAAGAAAAATGATGAAAATTGCATGTGGTACATTAGTAGGCAGACTTGTGTTTTAATTTCTTACTTTATTCTCATGCTGGTTCCACGAGTACATGAGTTGACGGATATCCAGCCGAGCCTCCAAAAAGGCCAGAGCTTTGTCCTCCTCAGCGTCGTTGCCGTTACCGTCACCACCATTCTCGCCACTACCACTAATTGAATTACCACAACCAAAGTGGGCCTTCCGGCCGATTCACAAGCTTACACATTTCAACATCACCTATTTTCAGAATGACCCACTCACCTCTTGGGTAGTTGAGTAGCTCCACCTCCAGCAACTATTGTGCCTTTGCACTGTCAGCACCCACTTATCCTCGTCTGGTACGGCTCTTCTACCAGAACACGTATGAGTCACTCATTGAGGTAGGACTTCTGTCCATTGTTGATGGTCATATTGTCAACATCACAGAATCCATGATTGCCTAAGTGTTAGGGTTCTTTTCTAAGGCGGACCACCAGTCTTTCCCGGAAGTTGAAGGTTGATAACCCATACACAGCCTTATCCAAGAGTACTTCCCAGGGGCCCACGGTGATGCAAGTTACACATGCTTGCACCGGAGTATGCTGCTTGACGGCTTGTTATTCATTGACTCAGTTAAATATAAGACTGCCCTTCAACTTGGGCATAAACTTGAGCGCCAGATGGAGTTTGTATGGGTCTTACATGGTTATCGACATGATAATCACGTACCACTTGCACACGTGATCTCTATGCGTATGCCCAAATTTCTGCAGAAGGTTGTTCAGCCTTAACCTATGCAGAACCTGACTTGGCCCCTGCCATTTGCCAACTTGCTCACATTTGTCTTTGAGCTGAACAGCCTCCCAATTGATCCGATTGAGGAGATTGACACTGCTTATCCGAATTTTGAACAGTGAAAATAGCAGCATAGTTTACCTCGCATCCCGCAACAAGTTGGTGCCCAGTTGATGAGGCACGTGACCCCGTCCACGACCAACCACCTCATCTTGCCTCCTTTGTGCCTCCCCAAGGGGATCCATTATACATGACTCACGGGGAGTACTTACAGCTTTAGCACTCTGTGGATCAGGTCCACAGTACTCTTTACGATCACCACTAGATCCTCATGAGGTTACGCACAGATTTTCAGGCACATCAGGATTATGCTCTGGCGGCTTTTGTCCAACTCAACGCCCACCAGCTCGACATTCAGCAGTCAGTTGCATCACTGGAAACTGACTTTTATACATATCGAGAGTCCAGCCAGCAACGCTTTGACCAGCTCAGTGCTCGGGTTTAGGGCAAAGTGTTCTAGACACAGTCATTGATGAAATCCATGAAGTGTTTAAGCTAGGAAAACACTGAAATTCGTGAAGTGTTTAAGCTAGGAAAACACTGAAATTCAAACATTTTTATATGTTTGTCGCCGACTTGTCGTATATTGTAGGGTGACAATAAAATTTTCAAAAATATATTAAACTAATTTCTTAGAAAAAATCAACAAAATCTACAGTACCCAAAAAAAGTTAAACAAGCCTCAAGCTGCTCAATTCAATCACAATAACTCGTAAACTCCAATCATGTTAGTTATAAGTAAACATAGACCATATTCAACCCAATAACTAGAAAAACTAACAGTAAAGGCCATTGCAAATCAATGATTAGCCACATATCATAGAAACATATCAACGACACCAAAAACTATAAATTTCATTCAATCGGTGCAAGCTGTGTAGATGGAAAATGAGAGAGAGTGAGACAGATCTGATTTCCTAAAAACAAATCATAGATCGGGAAGAGAGAGCGAGACAAAAACAGAGAAAGTCCTTACATGAGAGTTGCCGGAAAGAGAGAGTTAATTGCGAAGGTCGATCGGTGCGTGCGAGCTGCGCAGATGAAAAACGAAGAGAGTGAGATAAGATGTTTTGATTTGAAGAGATTAGGGTTTCTCGATTTTGTTTGGGCAAAAAATATCTACATAGATGGAATAGATAAATGATCCAGATTTTTTAAATAAATAAATAAATAAAATAGTGTGGGCGATTGTGACGAGTGCGGGTCAAACCCGCAACCCGCCCACAACCCGAAAAATTAAAATATTTCAAACTGCACTCTACCCTATTGTATTTGCGAAACCACCCATACGTGTGAGATCAAATTTTTAGTAGTACATGTAAATATAAATATTAAGAAAAAAAAACCAATAAACACAAACAAACAAACAAAAACCAAAAAAAAAAAAAATTGAAAAACAAACAAACACTTGATTCATTTGGGTTCGTAGCCTCTTTAACTCGAGTTATTAAGCCCATAGGGGTGTCTTTACACCTAGTGCCCTAAAACCGTCTGGTTTGGGAGTCATTGGCCCAATACTTGCTACATGGGTTAATTAGAAAGCTCAAGGGACGTAAACATTACACAGTTAAGGAAAATAAGGAAATTGATTTGTTTGGATTCGTAGCCTTTTCAGCTTGAGTTATTAAGCCCATAGGGGTGTTTTACACCTAGTGCCCTAAAACTGTCTGGTTTGGGAATCATTGGCATAATGCTTGTTACATGGGTTGATTAGAAAGCTTAATGGATCAGGACATTGCATAGTCTTTCAAAATATATATATATATATATATTTTTTTTTTTTGAGAACCCTGGTTACAAAAGTTTAATCTTATCTGTATATGTTGGGGGTTATTATGAGTTACACTGGGCTATTATAGTGGTTAGTTAACTAGTTATGGAGATTGCACGTTACACCGAGGTTACTGATGATGTGTTCTACTAACATTCACACGTACATAGAACTTGATTTGTGTAATACTGAATTGCGGTCTTTACTCAATAGATTCCTTCATGTTTGTCTACTGTGCCTTCAATGACTCATCATGTCTCACTATTGCACTGCAGTGGCACATAAGTTAATTCTTGAGTGGGGTAGTGTGATTGATTGTTGCTGGATAGAAGTGAATATATGTTTGTGGGCATCATTTCTGGAAACCCTCATGAGACTTTACTCGTCCACCTGGGTAACTTTGTGGTTTAAAGGCTTGTTGCATATGCTAAATGCAACCGTTCTCCGCACGAAAGAGGAGATAGCTAGATTTTGTTTAAGTTTATTTTTCTTTCTTTATTCCTTGCTTATGGACTGGCAAGTTGTAAGTTGGGGAATGTGATTGAGGCCGAATTGTGCAACACTGAGGCCATTAATTTGGATCACTTAACGTTACTTGCCTATCAAACTATATATTTTATGTCTGTTTAATGTCAATCAGGTTGTACATAGTGAGAGCATACAATGAGCAAAAATGCAAAACTTGCAGAGAAAAGTGCTTCTCGCACGTGCGGAGGCCCATTCCTACACATGTGGCCTTTACCTCGCAGCCAAATAGGGCCTAAGCTTCCTGCATGTGTGGAGGGTTTTCCTGCACGTGCAACACCCTTTCCCACACATGCGGTGACCACTCCCCCACTTGAGGTCGTACCTCGGGACACGAGCCTGCTGTTTTGAATCTGTTGAAAGAGGCTAGAGGTATAAAAAGATAGAAAATATGTTAGATTAGGGTTCTGAAAATTCTGAGAAGGAGAAGAGGGTAGGGTTTGGAAGAAAAAGTTTCTCAAGCTTTCTATTTCATGGATGGTTCTTCTTCCTCCACCTCTTCCCACTCCTCCATTAGTGGCTAGGTTCTTCCTTTCTAGGGTTTTGATGATACCCTAGCCATGTAAATAGGTTTTCTTTTTGGTTTTTGATTATGTAAAGGTTTGAATAATTGTATGGTGTTTTAGAAATTTCAAATATATATTTTCCATTATTTCTTTGAGTAGTCGGCTTTTCTGTGATTGTTGAATACTTTCTATATAATGGTTTTCTTTTCTTTCATATTCAAGGTATGAGATGAGCCATACTACGAGAGACGAGTTGTTTTGCTACCCTAGTTTAGAGCGAACGACTCGTACTACTTGAGATGGTTCGTTCCTATACATTGAACGTGATAACTCTCTTAATCAATGCTTCGAACTTCGAACTTGTAGTTGCGAAGTATTATTTAGTTCGAACCGTAGCATAATTGATTTCAAATTGAAACTGTATTTACGTAACTAGTGGTGAACTCATTGTCCTAAGTTTTTCTCCAAAGCAGTAAATTCATCTTTATTTATAATTGCTGTTTATTCACTTTGTTTAATTTAATTATTATTAGGTTAGGAACAATCAATCTTTTTATCAAAATTAATTTATGAATTTAACAATGAAATTAGTTTAATTTCCCATTCGTCCATGTGGATCGATACGTGGACTTACCATTATTCTGAAAAATTTGGTATAGTTTAGTTTTTATTTTTGATGTGTGAAACGACCCATCATACCCCCAAACAAAATACCAAACAAGGGTATGATTACTTTGAAGGATTTCAAAATGGATCCCCTGCATCTGCATCCCTAGTAGCACCATCATCCATTGATTTGGATGCAAACGAAGAGACTATAGCAGAGGTCGACCATCACGTCAATTCATCGGGCCGTCTTATAGGGAGGAAGAAAGAGAAGTTAAGAAGGATGCAAATAGCTGATAAGAGTCATCTCCTTGAATCCATTATTGAAGGAAACCAAGAAATCATGGTGAATTTGAAAAGAGGGCAAAAGCAAAGAGAATAACGATTTGCTAAAATGGAAAATGATTCTGCAGTGCTTGTCCAACTTATGATGTTACAAGCTGAAAATGAAAGTAAATGATTAAAACTTCAGTGTGAACATCAAGAGAAAGAAATCATGGAGATGGACTTAAAATGCATTGCAAACACAATTGATCGTGAGTATTTTCGAAGGAAAAATTAGAAATTCTAGAACAAAATGATCAAGTAGCCAACAACTCTGTTTCTTTTAGCCATGGTGATTTTAGTAACTTTAACAAATATCAAGGTGGTGAAGTCTTACCAAATTATTAGTGCTAAGAAATTCACTACTATGTTTTTGTACTTTGTTTAGTCTGAATATATTTTATAAACATAACTATTATTACTTCAAATTGGCACATGCTACTACTTCAATAACTACCAACCCAACCTCTCTAGTATCTTCCAATCTGCATCCCATTGCTCAAGACAAAACTAAAAGCAATCCGGAGAATTGTAGCAACTGCTACATGTTGGGAAAATGAGAGAGCAGTGCCTTCAGTCAAAAACAAAGCTCTAACACATGTAAACTCAAAAAGCTCCTAGTGCAAAAACAATGAATGGAGCATTACATCAATAACCATGTCTTCTAAATGGGGCAATTACCATGTCTTTCCCACAAATGCTCAACCAATACATTTCTCAGAACACAGTGAGCCTCTTTGTCTTTTATTTTTTTATGCTGGGCAAGAAACTGTTGAAATCGTTCTGTTTCATCTACAACCATCTCAACATTGGGGATGGGAGCTGGAGTAACATAATTAATAACACTTGCATGTCCACCACGCTCATCCTTAACAATCGTGTTATGCATTATGATGCACGCAGACATGATATCATGTAACACACACTTATTCCAAAAATGAGTTGGTCCATTGACTATGGCAAATCGTGATTGAAGTACTTCGAATGCTCATTCAACATCTTTTCGACATGCTTCTTGCATCATTGCAAAGTGTTGTTTCTTCAGATCTTAAGGTTTAGAAATAGTTTGTACGAGAGTTGACCACTTCGGATATATACCATCTGCTAGATAATAGCCAACATTAAACTCTATGCCATGGATGGTATAATGAACATGAAGACCTATACCTTGGGTGAGATTTGTAAACAAAGTAAATGATTGCAAGACATTAATGTCATTGTTGAAGCCTCGGTAAGCCAAAATATGCATGCCAAATCCATAGGTCATGAGATGCCACTACCTCGAGAATGATAGTTGCGGATCCACCACGTCCAAAGTAGTGTCCTGCCTAAGCTGTTGGCCCATTTTTTCATTTTTCCATTTTTCCAAGACCAATGCATGCAATCAAGGCTTCCAAGCATCCCTGGGAAGCCCTGTTCTTCACCTTTTTTAACAAACTTGCAATGTCATTGGAATTAGGTGATCTAAGGTATTTTTTTTCCAAATATCTCAACAATTGCCCGACAAAGCATTTTAATACATAGAGTGGCAGTAGACTCGCCAATTAATATATATTCATCCGTAGAATCAGCCGCCATTCTATATGCCAACATTCAAAATGCACTTGTTACTTTTTGCAAAGTAGACAATCCAAGTCTACCAAGACCATCCTTCTTCTACACAAAGAAATTGTCGTGAGTTTTCACGACATCAACAATCTGTAAATATAAACTTCTACGCATTTGAAATCTCCTGCAAAATAAATTTACCTCATAGGTGGGGTTCTCTGAGAAATAGTTATTCCATAATTGAGCATGACCTTCTTCCCTTTTATGATCTCTCACTATATGTCCATGAACTGAATCTTTACGTATCAATTGATCATTTTCTTCAAGATATTGAGGTATGATGATGTTGTTGGAGGCATATAAATAAAGTAATATATTTTCTTTCTCTTCCCATGTTACCATTTCTTCTTCATAATTAGGGAATGGTGGTAAATAAATATGCTCTCCATTTCTTTTTCAGAAGCTCTGTAGTCATTTCTTTTGATGTATGAGGGTTTGGTTTTTCTATAAAATAATAGATGGTAAGGAAAATAGATGGAGGGAAAATTGATGGTTAATTTTGGAAGGAAATATTTAAAGAAGAAAATGAAGGTTTGTGGTTGAACTTTGAATGAATAGTGACATACTCTATATTTACTTTTTGAATAAAAAAAAAATTATTTTCATCCTCTTGGTGACAGGATTGAGTCGGAGATGCTCTTATGTTATATATTATATTATAACCATACTATTTAATACCTATTGTGAAAGGGTCACTAAAATAATCACATGAATATATACATATATATATATATATATATAGTTAAGAAATGACCAAATGATAATAAGATTAAACATTATTTCTTGCATATAATTCATTCTTAAAACACACTCACAAACTCACACAATATGAAAAATGCTTCGGACCCCCACTGGGGGTCGACCCCCAGTGAGGTGGCGCGCCGTGATTGGACAAAAAAAACTGTTTTATTTATTTATTTATTTTTTTTTAGTTTCAGCCAGTGGGGGCTCGCCACCTCACTGGGGGTGCGACCCCCACGCCGTGATTGGACAAAAAAAAAACTGTTTTATTTTATTTTATTTTATTTTTTTTGAGTTTCAGCCAGTGGGGACTCGCCACCCCACTGGGGTCTGCAACATAGTTGCAATTTATAAGTATCATCCATACATACAACTCAAGAAACTATCGTAGCAATAGGAATACAAAGTACACACATTCACTGTAACAACACCAACACAAAAGTACAATGTTCATTTCATTGTGTAAAAGGAAATTTAGTAGAATTATGTTAGATATTTTAAATATTTTATTAAATTTTTTACTAAGTCTTTTATATGGCATGAGATCCACACACATAGATTTGTGTAAGACCCACACATTTAATATAAAATTTAGTAAATTGTTTGAGATCAATAACATTTTCCAATTTAGTATGAATAGAAGTATGACTGGTTTTCTAAATAAACATGATTTCACACTGGTATGATAAGATATGAGATATGATAGGTTTGATTTATTAAAAATAGCATACAATCAAATCCAGAGAGTTCTTGCACAAGCACAAGTTAACATGTTTAAGCTACTCAAATATGGGAGTCAAGTTTTACTAGATCTATAAATAATTCAGAGAGTAAAACTCAATTTTAGATTGTTAGTTTAGCAAAATAATAAATTAAATAATTAGTACAAATATTTTATTAACAATGACAATAAATAATATGTACACAAGAAACAATTAGAGAAACATAGTTGTGCGATTTGGGAGTTATGTTGTCACTATCTTAAAATTGCTTTTTCTCCCCTCATGAAGGTACAACTAGAGTGGAGCAGTTTCAAGATAAAGTCTATGTTGCTCACAACGTTCCTCATTCAGTGTTCACGACTACTAGGAGGCTTGAACCAAACCACAAATCAGAGTTGCCCAAATCAATAGATAAACAGGGGACTTAAATATAGGTTCTAATAGTTGAATTTATTGTCCAGTAGGTCCTATGATAATTAATACTATTAAAAAAAATCATTAATTGTTAATTTTCAACAACAATTTGAAAATTTTGTCACAAAAAAGTCACTAATTATAAGTTTTAGCGACAGTTTAAAAAACATCATTACAAAAAAATGTCACTAATTTTTAACTTTAAACGATAGTTTGAAAAATGTCACTAATTGTAAGTTTTAGCGACAATTTATAAAACAAAAGGTTACTAATTGTTAATTTTTAGCAAATGTAAAAAATCGTCCCAAAAAAATATTTTTAGCGACGATTTTATTAGGACTTATTTTCAATAGGACTTGATGAAAATAATGTCTAGGCCTTGTTTGGGATAATTTACAAAAGTCAAAAAGTCAAAAAGTTGCTAAAAAAGTCAAAAAATCCATACTACTTGGAAAAAACTTGTGGAGGAAGCCTAGAGGGCAAAATCAGTGTGTTTTGGTTTCAATTTTTTGAAAATTGAGTTTTTTGCTTTTCATTTTTTTTTTGTTTTTAGTGAATATTTTGTAAATTTTAAGCATTTTTTTTAGATGCACCTTACTTAGATGTGTCTAAATAGTAAAGTATTTGTGAAAAAATATTTTAAAAAATTAATAAATACAAAAAACATACAAAAAATGTACTGAATTTTTATATTTTTTTTATATAGTTTTTGGTATTTAGTGTATTTTTTAAAGGATTTTTTCACAAACATTATACTTTTTAAGTGCATTTATGTTAGGTGTGTCTAAAATTTTTAAAAAAAAATTGCTTAAAATATACAAAAAAAAATTCATTGAAAACATTAAAATATGAAAAATAAAATGGTAAAATTTTCTGAAAACCAGAACCAAACAAAGTAATATTTTGCCCTTTGAATTCAACTATCCAAAAGTCAAAAAGTTTAAAGTCAAAAAGTCAACAAATATAGAATGGTCATTTTGATTTACTACAATATTTTAGTACATATCTTTTTGTAAAAAGTAAAAAAATTATCTCAAACATATATATTTCTTTCTCTCTACTTTTTTAGTCAAAAAAATCAAAAAATACATTTATATAGCACTCTCCAAAACTATTAAGATAATTTATTATTGTAATATTATATATGACATAAATTATTTTGTAATAATGTTGAATATAATAAATGAATTAGATATAATATTATTTTTATTGAAATATCTCAACAAATAGCCCGGTCCTTGTATAAACATATATAAAAAGTGACTCTTAAAATTCTGACTCTTACATTATTTTTAGCTTAAAAGCAAAACAAAACAAAATAAAACCTTCCACGTTGCCTACACTTTCTCCACTTTTTTCCATCTCTCAACCTACACTACACACGAACACAGCGTAAGTTACAAAAGTTACTCAAAACAATAAAAAAATAAAACGCAAGTTTGAGGGCACTTTCAATAGAGAATAGGTATGATGAATAGTAAAATTATAATTTAGTAATGAACGGTATAAAATAGCAATAGAATAGCAATGTTGTTTCGATGGTCAAATTACTATGTTTTAACATAACCAACTTGCGAGTAGTCATTCAGGTGGTTGTCCGGACGGTCGTCCAAATTGGCAACTTTTACAACACATTAGGTGGTAATCCGAGTGATCATCCAGGTGATTGTCCAGGCGGTCATCCAAAATTTATTATGCTGGCAACTTTAGCAATAGATAAAACATGCATCAAATTTAACACAAGATATAACAATTGCTATTTTTAATAGCTCCAATAGTAGACCATTGGCGCATCATATTTTTCTACATTTGCTATATGTTTTGCCTTTAGTAGCCCATTTAGCAAACCGTTAAAGATGCTCTAAAGAGTTAAGATGTCACGTATTTGAACCAAGCGAGGCCAAAGAGTCAAGATGTCAATACGTTCGTGGAAAACCTTAATTAGTATTTTTTTTTTAAATGAGAAAATTAGCATGGTACAATCAATATTCTTTGAGTAATGTTATGCAAATTTATATTTTTTTAATTTTTTTTATATATAACAATTAGTTGTTGCTATTATATTATTTTAATAGTTTTTTTATTTCAAGTACCAAAGTTAAATTACTCCGATGTGTTCTAAATTACGTTAAATGGATAAGTATAATTTTGACATTTTTAACTTTTAACTCAATGGTGTAACCTGTTACATTAACTAAAGGGGTTTTCTTTATGATTAACTAATTTTCTTTTTTACTTTTTTTTTATTTTGCAGGTTATTTTACAATTTTATACTATTCAGAATAAATAATTTCTCAAGGGATTGTTTAACAACACTAACCTTTTTTTACTGTGAATGTTCTATCAATGTTTGTTTAATATGTGTATATTCTAATGTGAATTTTAAATTCATATTTTATGAAAAACTTTTTTATTTTTTCTCACCATATAAAAGTTCAGTCTAAAGTATGAATTATTCTTCATAGTAATTTTGGGACCTATAATGAGACACCCCTCCCAGTGGTATGATCAACGGGGTCAGTCTGCTAGAGAGCGGGGCTATTCTTCTTCAGAGAGACAAATACACAGAATAAATAGGGTCACTACCTCATTGTTTAGGGGTGTTTATCCAATTTAAAATTTCAAGTACTTTAGGCCTGGTTCATTTATTGGATATAAAAGTTAGATATAGGTGTGGAATATATAATATGAGGTAGCTCTCACATATTTTTTGTCTTTCTATATCCCATGTTTGAGTGTTTTCGAATATGAGAAGTCTGGATGGTATATGATGCAAAAGGAAGATATGTAACACCATCCCTCATGGTGTTATATATCTCTACTGCCGGATATAATAGCTCATCTTTATTACTCTCTTCTTATCACATCTTATATTACATTTTAACAAAATATAGTATAAGTGACCTACAGTATATATAATCAATCTCATATTCTATAACATATTATATCTTATCATTATCCTCAGGTATTATATATAATTCTCAAACTCTTATATCTAATCTGAACAATCAAATGGGGCCTTTGTTCGTTAGCCACTTACATTTTTGCTTTTTGGTCTGCCATACAAAAACTAGTGTTCTTAAATTTTCGGTGTGTGTTTAAAAATTCAGTAGTCTTCAATAATTCATGGTTCTTAAAAAATTCAGTTTAGTTAAATTTTACATTACTTCTCTATCTCTAAGTGTTTTAAGAGTTATTGGTTTGATTTATTTGTTTGTTGTCTTCATTTTGTGTGTATGAAAAAGAAAAATCATTATTGTAAATTCTCTGTGTGCTTCAAAAAAATCAGTGTTTATTTGTTTGTTGTTAGGAGTGAAAAATGGCCCGCAGCCAATTTGGGCCCGAGCTCGAGTCCAGCCCGAGACTCAGGGCCTGGGCCATCATTTTGCAGCCCGACCCATGGGCCCGTTTAAGGGCCACTCAAGACCTCTTCCAAGGCCCAATGTCTTTTTTAATGGAAAATAATAAAATTTTGATAGAAACAATAATAAAAAAAAATATTCAACTTGCCCTAGCCTGAGCCCAGGCCCACCGGCCCGGCCCAAGGCCCGCCCAAGGTCCGAATACCCCTGAGCCTAGGCCTAACTTTCTGGCCTGTAGCCCAGCCCTGCCCTGCCCAAATTTTGGCAGAAGCCTGTGAGGCTCGACATGGATTAGGCCGAGTCAAGCCAGACCAAATTTATGCCCCTATTTGTTGTCTTCACTAGCGTTCTTAAATTTTCTCTGTGTGTTTAATTCAGTGTTTGTTTGTTTCTTGCCTTCATTTTGTGTGTGTTTTTTAAATTTTTTAAAAAAATGGGTGCTCTTAAATTTTTTGTGTATTTAAAAAATCAGTGTTTATTTATTTGTTATCTTCATTTTTTGTGTATGTGTTTTAAAAAAAAAAAAAAATCACTGTTCTTAAATGTTCAGTGTATTTTTTAAAAATTCAGTGTTCTTAAATAATTCAGTGTTCTTAAAAATTCAGTTTAATTAAATTTTACATTATTGTAAATGTTCTAAGAATCTCAGATTAGTAAATATTATACGTGAATCTCGTATCATAATTTCAAGCATAGCTCTGTGCCACTTGCCAATAATTATACTTGCAATCTATGAACTAAAGTACTTTATTAAAATAATATAAAATTTTATTTTAATCATTGTACAACCAAAAAAAAAAAACAATACTAATTTTTTGCTGCATCTTATATATTGTTTGCAGTATTTATAATTCTCAGTCTCATGTTACTGCCAAATTAAGATGTTTTATGAATTCATAATGTATAGTAGAGTAGTATTTTTTTTAGCGAAAATTAGTAAATATTATATATATATATTTTAAATATTTGTATGTATTATGTTGTACATATTTTATTTATGAAATATATTAAAATCAAATATTACATTACATGTAGTTATGTTTAACCTACGTTATTAGAAAAAATAAAATACATATGTATATTATTAGAGTAAAGGGTAAATTACAAATACAAATTGCCCATTGTGGTTTAAAAAATTACAAATACTTCTTTGTCAAAATTTTTTATTTAACAAAATCAATTGAAAAAGTGAAATTTCTAACTGTTCACCTATACAATAATAAAATTATTTCATTATTAATTGAAATAAAATTTTAACATTTTTAAAAACTGTTAATTAACTTGATGATTTATTAATAAAATGACTTATTTGTTATGAAATTAAAAATCTTAAGAGGCATTATTTAATTTCTAGAATCAAAGGAAATAATTTATAATTTAAATAAATCTTATAGGATATATTTATAATTTATCTTAGAGTAAAATACGAATCGCCCAATATAATTTTTTTTTTCTCAATTTGTACATGTATTACGTATGCCTCGACAGCTAGTTTTGATAAAAATAAATAAATAAATAAATAAAAACAAAATTTAGACCCTCCCCTTGTTTTTTCTCCAGCCATCATCTTGTGGTTTTGTGAGAGTCTGCCACGTCGCGATTTTGAGATCAAAAGGCAAAGTAATTGCGACGTTGCAGAGAAAGGATAAAGGATAAGTGGAAAGTGTTTGTTTGTAGACTAGTATTTATTTTTAAAATAAAAAATTAATTTTGAATATTGATATTTTATTTGTAAAAAAAATTTAGTAATTGAAAGTTAAATATAAACAAATTTGTTAATGATTGATGAAAATTTTTATCACTATGTGTGATACTATATAAAAAAAACTCATAAATTTTATTTTTTCAAAGTTTTTTTTAAAAAAAGAAGTATTTTTAATTTGAAATCAAATCCTCATTTGTGTTAATTAAATTTATTAAAAATCACGAATTTTACTTGTATCAAAATATTTCATTTGAAAAAAAAAATAAAAACAATAGAAAATTCTATAATATACAAATTATGACTTGGTTATAACTCACGTTGTATTATTTTGATTATTAATCGAAAATGACTTAACCAATTTCTTATCTTTTTATTCTATCTAAAGTGGTGTATTAGATCTTTAATTATACTTCAAGTGGTATTTGATTATGATCTATTATAATATTTTTATATAACAATATTTAAGTATTTTATTACACAAAAAAAAAGTGGTTAATGTGGGTTGACTCAAAGGTAGAATTTATGCGATGATCGGATACGTAATTCGCCTTATCCTCTTTGAGTTATATTGGATTTACTCTTGTTAGAGTGTCGACTTTCAATATAAGGCCTTGTCAACTGTTGGGTTTGTTGTTTTTTGAAAACTTTTCTCATAATTCTTGTTTTTATTTATTTTAATTCCGAGTTTCACTTGTTGCGGAAGGCGCAAGGTTAGATCCGAGGTGTCTCAGGTCGAGTTGGGAAATTTTCTAGCTGGTAGGTAGAACCGCACGTGCGGGGGCTTCGACCGTACGTGCGGAGTGAGGGCCGCACGTGCGGAGAAGAGAGGGGTTGTCGTGGTGCATTCTGCTTTACATGTACGAGCAGAAAGAGGTGCGGGAGAGAGTGCCGCACATGCAGGGGTGAGAGCCGCACGTGCGGATAAGGGTGCCGCACGTGCGGGAGTTCGTTGAGTTCGAAAATTTGTCTTTTTCTCTCTTCTTGGGCTGGGTGTATCTCACTTTTTAAACATCTCTCTCTCTCTAAAAATATCTTTTCCTCTCCCTTCTTTCTAAAAATCTCCACCAAACACCTTAAACTCTTGATTTCTTGTCATCCATTGGAGTTTTGGCCCAACATCCTTCATTAAAGTTGGAGAACTTTTCAAGGGCTACATTGTGTGTGGTGGAGATTGAGCTTCGACACCGTTGATTTTGGAGTTTCATCTTATTTCTTCTTCAAATTTGAGATAGGGATTTTCTTTGAGTCATATATACATTTTTGCAAGATTATGTTGTTGTTGGGACTCCTTGTTGGGTTGAACTTGGTTTTGATTCTTGAGTGGTGAATGATTTTCAAAGTGGGTTTCCAAAATGCTTTTCTAAAGATCCTTGAGCTTTTGAGTTGTATTGTTGTAGAGAAGTGTTGTCTTGAAATAACTTCTTGCAAAATGAGGAGGAAAACCTAGTTTATGGTAACCCTAGAAATTTGGAAATTTTAAGAAAATGTGGTGAGGTTATGAAATTGATTTTTGGTAAATATTATAACAATGTTGAATGAAAAGAATTTCATGGGTTATGATAAATAATTAGTTTGAAGTTGTTATTCAAAAATATGTGTATATAGTCATGAAATGACTGGATTGTTGAGAAGACATGAAATGTGGAAGTGTTGCTACACTTGGATAGATATAAATTCATATATGATATGTCATGAAATTACAATGGAAAGGGAAATGGAAATTATGATCGAAATGGAGAAATTGTGTGGAAAGTAGTGCAAATGGAAGACTATTATAATGCTTTGATGTATATTGCATCAATATTTCAAATTGTTTGGTTGTTACAAATTTTTGAATTGTGATTTGAAAGCTTTTGCTTGCGAAAGAAATGTTATGTTATAAGATCTCATTGAAATGCTTTATGGTAAATACGTTGGTAAGTCTGGATAGGGAGTATAGATGAAAGTGATTAAGTTGGCCTGAATGTCCAAGGTGAAAGGCTGAAAACACGCACGGAAGAGGTACCACATGCCTTCCGGTTAGCTACTGGCAAAATGGAGTTTTGGTAGTGCTAATTATGCCTACTTGCAGACACCAACCTAAGAATTACCTGAGTCGTATTTACCTCCCCTTGAACTTCATGTAAAATTATTAAATAGTTAAATTTTCAAGTTTTCACTAAGCATGATGGTTTTCAAAAAGATGATAACGTGACTTTCTTTTAAAAGGCATGAAATAGCATATGCATTTTATCTTGTGAGAATTGTATAAAATGTATATATTTTGTTAAGAATTTCCTACTGGGGTTTATGCTCACCCTATGGGACTTTGTGTAGGAGAAGATGTGGTGGTTTTGCCGAACTAAGTGCGTGGATATATGTGTTGAGAGCATGAGACTCTTATTTTGTTGTGATTATATTTTTATAAACCAAAGACTATATTTGTATGGGTTCGAGCAACTATTTTAAGTAACCGTGCTTAAACCTTGGACTTTGTAGCCCTGAGGGCATTTATTTATTTATTTTGACTAGATGTTCTATATGCTATAGATTCACACACCGAAGTCTTTGAGTGTATATCCGCATGTAGGACTATTTTGTAACGCCTCATGATCATGTATTCAAGTGTTGGAGAATTACTTCTGTTATCATAAAAAGTGGTGTTTGATGTACTTTTATTGGGTATTTTCTTGGTACGTTACAATTTATGTTTATATCAGAAAGATTATAAGAGTTATTCACATTGATTCATACAAAAAATTACAAATTCAAATTATAAACAATATCTTACACAAAATTTCTATAACCTTAATAATTTCAATTCTCAAATAAGTTTTAATTAATTATGTGACACATCATAATAACCGCAAATTTTTTATTCCAGCCAAATTATTTTTGCATATATTTTTTGGTAGAGCTCATGAATGCGCATTATTAGTAATACTATAAATTCAAAATTTTTATTTAAAAATTATTCAAGAAACATCAAAATGTGCCTTGAATATATACAATCATTTTCGATGAATCATAATTCTTTAAAATAATACTCCACACTTTTATCATTTGGCATTTGTTAATTTATCTTTTAAAAGCTTAACAAAAAAATATTGAGTTATATTATTTTAATCAATCAATATCGAATTGGACGCTACACGTGTATGTATACACTTCTAGAAATATGATGTCTGACATAAAATCACAATGGAGTTAACTTTAATTAATGTAATGATATTTTATATTATGATATGTGTTACAAAAGAATAATATTAATTTTAATTTAAAATAAAACTTAAATTTAAATTATTTATTTTAATAACCTTAGCCTTATCATTCAATAAAAGTGTTACTTGAATATTTATATATAATAAATTTAGTTAAATTATATGTTGATTTTGATAATTTTAGTTCTATTGTGATATAAAAGTGTAATTGTCATATAATAAATTATAAGATAGTAAAATAACACTCATTTTTATATTGAAAATAATAGTTAAATTAGAAAAAAAATTAGTAATATAAAACTAAACGTGATTCTAATTATTTAATTTAATTTTTATTTTTGTATTTATTTGAAAAATAAAAATATGTAGAAATAGAATATATAAATTTATTTAAAAGATTAAATATAAATATATTGTGATTGGATCAAGAAGAAAATACATAAATTAAAATATTGATTTTTTCTTTAATATTTTTTTTTTTGAATTATTCATACATATTGTATATAGGTATACAAAATTTAAATTAAATATAAATATTTTGTAATAAATAATTTCGTATTAAATATAAATTAAAATTAAGACATCAATAAGATAGACAAAAATAAAATAAAATATAAAAAAAAATTAATTTAATCCGTGTGATGCACATAATTAAACGCATTTTGACTTATTTATTATTTATTTGTACATCGAGATAATTTTTTTTTTCAAATATCATAATAATTAAATTAAAATTATATATGAAAAATAAATATTTCTCAAATAGAATCCATATAAAATTAGTTATTAGAGAAATTGTTGAAAAGTTCACTCTAAGGCATTAGGTTCAATAGATATTTTTTTTATTAGTGAGAGATCTACCATTTGTGAAATAATTTGGTAAGAAGTCATTTTGTTTGTTTTGAAGGACATTTTATTTCCAATTTTACCCTTTAATTTTTGTGTTAACTTTTTTTTATGTTTTGACTTTTGTTGACTATTTGTTCAATTTTTTTCCTATTTGTTCAAAACAAATTTCTATATGTTCAACTTTTTTTTTTTTCGTTCAATTTTTTACCATATCTGTTTAATTTTTTAATCTTTTCAATTCAAATTTCTCTTATCTGTTTAAATTTTTTGTCCAAATAAAATTCTATCTATTCAAATTTTCTAACTATCTGTTTAATTTTTTTTCCTTTATCTGTTCAAATATCTTATCAAATTTGATTATCTGTTCAATTTTTTTCTATATGTTCAAATCTTTTTTCTCTCTCCATATCTGTTGCAATTTCTTTCATCGTCAATAAACAACAACAACAAAAAACCAGCAGATTCAATATCTTATGAAAGTGCTTTGAATTCAATTTCATATTTGTTTACTAAACATATTCTCCTTATTTGTTTAATTTTTACTATCCAAATCCACTTTCTCTCTTATCTCTTCTCCCTTGTATGTTCTCAATGCATTGAATTTCCAGTCACTTGTTTATGACTTATCAAAGAAGAAGAAGAAGATTTTGAGAATTTGTCACGTCCCGAAAATAATACAATGATTCAATAGTAAAGACTAATACAAAATGACATAAACTGAGTTTTAGACTTTCATTAATCAGAGTCTATTTACAAAAAGGCACATACATTACACATTTATAAGCTCTGCCTTGATTCTATAGCATGTGGCACCAAACTAAGTGATCAACGAAATAAATGATTTACAAGCTTACATCTTTCCAAGACAGTTTCTGGTTACAACAAAAGTGAGCCTAACTCAACACAATTTAAAGCCCTTGGCTATGCAAAAATAGATATAACAAAATAGAAACTCTTGCTCCCAATCCCTCCAAGCTACTGCATTGGCAGAGACATATCACCGGCACCTGAAAATGGTTTTTCCCAAATAAGGTGAGTTAAAGCCTAGCAGAAACAATCTAACACAATATATGAACTTTAACAAAGTTATAAACATAAGGCATATGGCCAATGTTCAAAATAAAATCATTTACAACTCTTCTTCCTAAATCTATATTATGCTAAATATCCCAATCCATTTTATATCAATTCATTTCATGTCATTTCATATCTGCTCAATTCATGAGTCATATCCATTATTATCCAGACAACCCAACTGAGATTATAACTTAGTGGTTTTCTTACCACACAACCATTACACACAAACACTTCAGTTTGCCATCTTACAAAAATTTCGTCCGCGGGAATCAGCACCCATGTATATATAATATTTTCGGGACTTTCATCCTAGACGTACATGCCAACTCAATTCAATAGAGTCCATCCCCTTTTTCCTCCCAAACATGGAGTACATCTCATATATCATACATATACAATGCATTAAACACAGTCATATTCAATGACAATAAATAAGAAATTAGTTTCAATTTACCTAATCCTCATGCAATTTCTACAACAATCATAGCTATCCTCAACCGATAGCCCAAACAGATATTTCTAAACAGATATACAATCTTCTTGACGGATAAATTACTTCAATTTCCATAGGTGGAAGGTGATATACATCCAACTTCACCATTTATATAAGCATTTATCTAATTTCATATTCCCATTTCCAATTTCATTATTTATGCAAAACAATTACTTGAACATGTTAGGGCCAAACTCCTATTTTTCCCAATCTCATCCCAATCACCAAAAATCAACCATTTTAACATAACCCAAAGTCATATCCATCTCCATAACCATTTCTAAAACATCCATTCTAAAACCCCTCTCTGTTATTGAAACCCCAAACCCTAGGTTTGTTAAAATTTCTTCAAAACCCAAGGTTTCTCACACATCAAGAAAATGATCAAGTTAAAACTCATAAAGAGTGTAGAGAGTCCCTACCTCAAGCTTAAAAGACCAATGGGAGAGATGGAGAAGCTTCAAAGACGCCGAAACCAAGCTTTAATCGGACCAAAAGAGAGCTCTTGAGACGCACTACCTTTTTAACAAAGGCACACGGGTAAAGAGATTACTAGATCTAGGTGAAAATGTATAGAAAATGTGAGTTCTAGAGAGAGAGAGAGAGAGTTCCGATCTAGGGTTTTGGTAGAAAAAGAAGTGAAAAAGTGATGTAAAAAGGTACTACTGCGAACTGATATATGCACAGTCCGCTCGAGCACAAGAGTTGACATTCAAGTGTTAGACATAATAAGTTGTTCCGCTTAAGCGCAAGAAATGGCCGCTCGAGCGCAGAATACACACATCCAGTAGTTTTGTAGATAGAAGAACATAGCTCGAGTACAAGGATGGCCGCTCAAGCGCACACCTGCTCAAGCATAGGAAACTCTGTTTGAACGTAGAATACACTCTTCCAATAGTTTTGCAGACCTGCAAAAGTACTAAGAGTTTGCAAAGCCCACTTGAGCGCAAGAAGTGCTGCTCGAATGGAGGAGCAAAAATCTAGGTAACAAAGGTTTGAAAATCAAGCAACCAACCTATTCCAAACACAACAACTACATTCCAACAATCAAGTTTAAGGAAGAATGAGGGAAAAAGACATAAACAACCATATAAGGTTATGAAACCCGAGTACAATACAAAAATGGATAGAGTCTAAACCAGAAACACTATAGAATTCCAAGAACAAGATATGAAAGTCTAGACCAAAAATATTTTAGTTATTTTTACTTTTGGGTCATCTATGAAGAAATCTGAAAAAAAAAAAAAAGTTAGAAAAAAAATGTGTTGGTTTACATAATCCAACTTGAGAATATATATATATATATATATAATTCACACCATGACTACAAGAATGTCCACAAAAGACCTAAACGGTTCCTCTGCAAATTGATTCAACAATCATATAGATATGCAAACCAAACCAAGCCTTAAGTCCTATCAAATGGCGTCGGCTGCATGAATCTTTCTTCTCCACTCAACTCTATCCAAGGCCATTTCGTTAGTCAAATTAAGGAGATTCATATCAAAGAATGTATATGATATATATATATATATATATATATGTAGCTCGACTTTTTCGTGCCCCCTCTCGGAAGACAAATAAGCCCTACAATATCGGACTCCTGCGATTCTGAATCTGGTTCCACGAGTGTAATGTGAAATAGATAAACACCAAAGAGTCCAAATCCGACAAATCTTTTAGAAAATCGATTTTGAATCAAATTGCCAAAAATGGGCTACTTTGCCAGATACAGAGTCGCCACCTAAATGTTTTTTGAAAAATTTAGGAAACCCATGACTCGTGCCAAAGGCCACGTGTCTGTCATCACTAAGATTGTCTCAGCTCGGGAACTTAGGTACGAGAAGGGAAGGTCATGAATTGAGCACCCCTGCTTGCCCGATCAAAGATCGGCCTCTACTAATCATGATATGACTTTTATGTACATTATATGCTCTTGTTCCGATTTGTTAGGCTAGCATTACTATATGATGCGCACACACACAAGTATAGACTAATTTGCAAGAATTAGAACACTTAATTTATGTCTGTTTTGAAATTTTTTTCGAATATGTACCACTTGAAAAAGTGATATCATATTAACATTACTCAATTTATTCCAATTCAAGCAATTAGCCTTCATCTACAGGCATTCGAACAGTGTATTATCTAAGCACGTAGCCACATGGTGAACATGTTTTGATATGGCAACAACCACATTCATGCAATATGCTAAAGCACAAAAATGCTCACCTAGTACTCTGAGGCGAGCCAAAACAAGCAAAAGAGTTCGAAAATATGCATGATCCTAACTAATGCAACATGACTAATGCAACACATACGATATGCATTTACTAGGCTCGGCTACTAATATGTCATATGAATCAATTTGATAGCATGCGATCTAAGTATCTTTTCAAAGAAGTATTTAAACGAAAATGCAAGTTAGAATGATGAACCGAGCCGCGGTGCATGTAAAACAAGTGGATGCTAGGCATGAAATATGCTAAAAGAAACATGATACCCTAATCTAACCATCATAAGTTAGTAATAAAACGGAAAAAGACATGGGGTTGGAAGACATACACATTATTACAACATTTGCGCTCTCATGCAGGAGAGTTCGAATGAATAAATTAGATAACTAATTAAAACTAAGCTAATTAATTAACTATTACTAAACAAATGAATAAATTAGCTAAGCTACTTAACTAATTATTACAACAAATTAACTAATTAATTAATTGCATGAGTACAACATGAAAGAAGCGCTAAGGTAGCTATTCTAATTACTTTGCCTTGGGAAATGAGGAATGCTCATGCATGCACGGACTTTCCATCCGAAAAGTCACGATTTCTACTGCCGAATGCCTCTGTTGCACAATTGAACACTTGCAATGCTTTCCACCTCATAACCAACTCTGTTATGCTTCAAAAGTACACTGCTGGATTTTGCATAGGTGGCCAGCAGATGGTCTGTCATCCACTGATGATGGTCTGCTGTCCACTGAAGGTAGCCTGGCGGCCACTGATGACTGGATTGTCCTGTTGCAACAGAGTGTAAACAAAGCCGGACATGGTATTCTCAAGGGCTTGTTTGCATAACTCACTTATTCTTATCATCAAACAACTCAAAGGAGTAGCAAGTTTGATTCACAAACCACCAATGGATGAAATTTCATTGCATGATGGCCTATGAATCAAGTGTGCAAGTTCAATGAATGCAACAAAACAAGACTCTTAATATCACCTCCTTATCATAAAAGATCGAGGGAAGTAGTTGATAATGAATCTTGAGCCATTTACATCACTAATGAGTATGAAATGACTCAAGACTCAAGGGTTCAATTAATGTCCGATTGAACCCTAACCAAATTATTATCTTGCACTTTTTTTATTCACCAATTTTATTCCTCCATTTTAGTTACCTCTCAATTCTTTAATCAACTAAGTCCAAAAGTGAGTTTAAGTCCTCTAATAGAAAGAGGGCTCAAACCAAGTGTTGTTTTGGACATGAAAGAGACATCATACCATTGGTAATAAAACCCCAAAGAGATTAAACCATTAAGTATGACACCTCAATCTTATGTTTAAACAAACAAATAGTTTGAAACCACTTTCAAAGCAAAGAAAAAGCTAAGAAATGAGAGCGGTTGCAGAAGTGATTATAGGTGAGAACAAGTAAGAAAAACACAAAATAAATGTTATTAACTCAAATAAGTTGTGTCTAATGCCTAAAAGACCAACCTTATGAGGACAATTACACTACAATCATGCAATATAAGGCTCAAATGCAATGAACACTTAAAAATAGTCTTAAAACAATGCTAAATAAGTCCTAAAACATGCTGGAATTAACACAAAAATAACTAGAATAATAAGCTAAAACATGGATCATGCTAGGCTAGTCAGCAAAAGGCAAGGAGAGGAGGCTAACCCCTCCAATTTTGGACTTCAAACCATGATTTTAGCCACTGAAATAACTCTAAAAATCAATGTTTAAAAGCTCAAAAAAAATTGTGTGATGGTGGGAAACACAAGGGTAAAGGCCTTGAGCGCAAGGTGTAAAGAATGGTGAACCACCCCTCAACCTTTATTGGCCTTAAAATCCAAGTTTCAGCCTAAAATACAGAGTTTATACAACCCAAAAACAGTGGGAAAAAAAAGTAAATAAAACAAGAAGATAGGCAAAGCTTTTACTTCTTGAAGAGGAGAACCAATTCTAGGCAACTAATCAAGACAAACACACCCTCAAGAGCTCAAACAAGGCTTAAAAGTACCTCAGCTTAAAGATGGAGAGGTTTGGTTAAGAGTGTATAGGCAAAAGCTTGCAAAAAGTTAAGAAATTTCAAGAGAGAAAGAATTGTAGAAAGAGAGAGAGAGAGAATTTTTGCTCTAAAAATTTCAACCTTAAAAACGGAAGGGGAGGCCTCCTATACATAGAAAATCAAGCAACTCCCTTAGAAATATCTATACATACACATGTAGGATGGTGCATGCATTTGTGCCAATAGTTGGCACAGTTGGCAAAAAAATATCTGCAAAACACATTGGTAGTTAGCAGGCCACATCAGTGGCCGGTAACCAGAAGCATTGGCCAGCAGCCAAAAGAAAGGGGCTGGCAGGCCACAAAAGGTTGCAGGCTTCCAAAAACAAGGCGATAGGGGTGCAGGATTTGAAAGGCTCAAAGCTGTGGCACTTCGCTGAGGATTTCGAGCACTTGACAAGCATATACACTCATCATTAGATGGGCAAGCGATGATGTCCACGTCGTAATTGCGTCAAAAATGGGGTGTCTACAGTTGCCCCTTTTTGACAGAACTCGGAGTCATGAAATGATGCGAGTGAATGTCAAAGCCTGAAAACGACCCATTTTTATGATGCCGTAAGACTTGGACAAGCAATCAATGCAGAAATAAACGGTTGCGCCCGCAGGCTGCCTATGTATCCCTTTGCAAGGAATCAAACCAGTGTAGTTCTGGTGCAAGATGTAAATGATGTGCACAAAGAACTTTGGAAGCTAGACTCACACACTTCGCAAAGCCCGCTATTTTGAAAACTCATGATCATGCAAGATGATGCAATAAGCAATAACAAATACAATAAGCAAGATAACGAGATAACAACATATGAATGAGCAGCTTCAAGCTTAAAACCAACACAGGTTCCCTGCAAAAAATCACACACTCTAACCACGCCAAAACGTAAGACGAGGAAAGAAAACACCGCTCAGGGTTGCATCTCGTGCGTCCTGAGAAACGAAAACCGCTCGGGGCCGCGTTTCACGCGTCTTGAGATAAAAGCCACTCAAGGTCGCATTTCATGTGTCCTGAGACATAAGAAAAATCGCTCAGGCTCGTGCTTCATGCGTCTGGAGAGACAAGAGAAACTGCTCGGGCTTGCGCTTCACACGCCCTAAGATAAAAGAGAAACCGTTTGGGCTCACGCTTTACGCGTCCCGATATAAAACACATCCAGGGCCACGCTTTACGTGTCTGGAGATAATAGAGAAACCGCTCGGGCTCGCGCTTCACGCGTCTCAAGATAAAAGAGAAATTGTTCGGGCTCGCGCTTCACGCGTCTCGAGATAAAACACGCTTAGGGCCGCACTTTACGCGTCCTGAGATAAAAAAGAAACGACTCGGGCTCGTGTTTCACATGTCTCGAGATAAAAGAGAGAGGTGTGTGATAGATGCACAAAGTGAACGTGTGCGATAGATGCACAAAGTGAACGTGATTACAAATCAATACAGTGACAACACATGTTCTATGCAATATGGACAACCGATGTATGATGTTAATTGAAGGCATGTTCTATCCAAGAAACAAAAGCATATTCTATGCAAAATTGGCAGCATGTTCTATGCACAAATCATAAATGATGTAAGACACACATGCAGCATACGTATATGTGAAATGCACATTCTATGCAACGAAAGTGAACAAAGGCGTAATTTGACAAAACGAATAAAACGATATTCGGTGACAACCTCCGATTTGCCTTAACATGTTCAAAAGGATACACCTTATTCATAGTAGCAAGTGGGATACATTCACACCCTGGAACGTAGCTGCAAGCTCCCAAAATAGAACCTTCCTTACACTACTCAAGAAGTAGAAGCACAGAACAGCACTAGGACCCAACTGAGAGCCACCGGCCACTTGCCAGTCATCGGGAGAAGCCGTCGGCCACCTGTCGGCCACCCATGGCAGATTCGGAGCAAAACTGCCTTTTTACACATGGGTCTTTAAGTATAGGTCAAGACACTTCATTTCCTCACTTCTCCAAGCTCGAAAATCCTCTCCCTCTCTCTCTCTAGGTACTTTCTCTCTCTAGATCCGTGCTTTACCCGCATGTTTCAACACCCCACACAAACTTTTTTCGTAAAACCCTCTTGATTCTCAACACTTTGAACCGATCACATTTTGATTTTGTCGTTTTTTCTTCATTTTCACCACTTTAGGCTTATTTCCCTCGAGTTGCTCTTAGGTTTCGTGAACTTTTCCGGATTTTGACTTTTTCTCCTATTTTCTCTCTCCTAGGGTTGACTTTTTCTAAGTTTTTCCTATCTTTCTTCAATTTTCTTCACTTTTCACCTACTTTTCACCCATTTTCCAGATGGCAGATGAGATGCCTCACGACGGAGCCCCTCCCGAAGTTCCATTTGTGTTTCCACCTGTTGCCGAGGTAGAGGAACCAGCAGTTGCTGAGGCCGCACGAAGCGGCAGAGGACATTAGGGCTGACTCTAAGGTGGAGTTCACGCCAGAGTTCGAGCCAGAGTCGTTACCATTGAGAGTGTGGCCCTTTGATCCAGCGGCATATCATCCCTGCACACACATATTACCGCCTGCTAGCATTAGATGTTTCAGCGATTTTGCCCATGGCGTAAGACCTCTTGCTGAGGGAGCCGGCATCCTACCTTTCTTCCAACACTACTGAGGTATGAACTCTATTTTCATGCATTCCAGCCTTTCCTTTAACTGCATTTCTTGTACTGCCTTTCATCTAATTGTTTTTTCATCACTGTCTAATTCACTATTCTCTTCTTTTTTTTTCTTTTTTTCCTGTCACAGGAAGACTCGCGTGCCTACAAGGGGTACAGAGCGACGATGGCGAGGGATTGGTACGATGAGCTTCGTACCGGGGTTCGCAATATCATCAATGAGGCTGGCTTCGGCCTTTTATGCTCCGGATTGATACGCATCATAGTGAGCCGCCCCCTTCTAGGAGCGCTCGTGGAGAGGTGGTGGGACGCCACTAACTCCTTCAACCTCTATATTGCCGGGGAGATGAGGATGACTCCCTATGAGTTTGCCATGATCACAGGCTTAAGAGCATGGGGTGATCCGATCCCTTTTGACATAGATATAGGTGAGTGGGAGGCTGCTTGGATCGATCTGTTGGGAGCGCGCCCACCTCTGTACTGGCCGGCTATGGTGAGATATAGTTGGTTATCTGAGCAGTTCCGCAGGAACGAGCCTGAGACATTGGAGGAGATAGAGCAGTATGCCCAAGGCTTATTGATGTTTGTCCTCAGTAGCACCTTATTTCCGAACAGGTGGAACATCGTGGGTTTATATCTGTTGAGCGCCCTGGTGACCCTTCCCCAAGTGCGATTCTATGACTAGGGTGGAGCTGGCCTTGCCACCCTTTACGGCTATATGAGCTCCACCTCCCACATGAGAGGAGAGCAAATAGGAGGCTACTAGCGAGCCTGGGAGGTATGCATTTCAGTTCCCTCCTTGCACTTGTCCTTTCTGTTTCACATTTTTTGCTTTATATTTGTTCAACACCTGTTCTTTCTACTTTGCACTTTCTACATCTGCTCATACTTTATGCTTTCTGCTTTGCACTTTATGTATCTGTTCATGCTTTATGCTTTCTGCTTTGTACTTTATGTATCCGTTCATGCCATTAATAACATCACTGCCCTTTTCTTACAACTATGGGTTTATGCATATTTTCTAGCCATCGCTCCAGAGCCTATGGAGGAGCTTTCCCTTGTTGTCCCTTATTCACGACGATACGATGGTCAGTGTCAGTGTCTGTGCCGGAGTCACGAGACCTTTGCCTTTTTCCACCATTACTTTGATACAGTGGCCGCCTACGAGGCCCGAAACTCACAGTCATTTTTGCCTTAATACTGCTCTGATTCACACTTTGGCAACTGACGGCAACTAACAATCTGTACATTCACTATTTACAGATCACGTGGTAAGCCTGGGCCTTGATGCCGGCCAGGGTGAGAGACCAGTATGCGGGAGCTTGGGGCACATCACGCTTTCGGATTCTGCTAGGGGCCCAGTCTGCTGGGCTTGGTTTTTGAGCGAGAGATTCGTATGCCAGACTGTGGGCCTGCCTGATCCAGTCGTTTAGATGCCACCCTCGGAGTCTATGAAGACAATGGATAGCCTATCTATTGATGTAGTCATTCAGTTCATGGTAGGCCTGGATGTTGATTTCTTCAGAGGAAAGGGCGATTACACGACATTTATTCAGACCCACTTTATGCCTCCTCTGACAGGCGCTCACGCAAGTGAGGGGGCAGAGGCTCATGTGGTGGACGAGGCGACTCAGACCCATACTAGAAGGGTTCCCCTCATTGGGCAGACTATCTATTGGCCAAAGCTTCCTACTGTGCTCACATGCTAGCGGCCAACTGGGACTGCTTACCAGATTCCGATCGAGCCAGCAGAGACAGGGCATTAAACTCATCAATTTCACCTTTTTTACCCATTCAAGCCTTCAATTTCTAATTCCAAATTAAATCCTCAATAAAATCATATATGAATCAGTTTCCATAATTTTCAAAAATTTCAAATTAAATCAGAATAATGCGCAATTAAAATTCAAATCTCCTTGATTAGTTAAATGCTAATTATTTTATGTGATGGGGTCATCATAGTTTCTCCCCTTTAGAAAGTTTGGTCCTCGAAACTTAAGATACTTGTACCAAAAATCAGTCATATAGCTTTGCTTTATTTCATTTTTGTTCTCCAAGTAACTTTCTTACCATTCGATTTTCTCATCACAAGAGTTCAACTCATTTTTATTTACTTATTGGTTAATAATCCAAATTGAAATTCCATCATAGTCTCTATTGTCATCAAACGCCATTCAGTAATGATCAATAACATGAGTGGATCTCAAAGTTGACCTCGTAGCATCATAACATACCTTATAACATCACAACATAAAACACATTAATCACATAACTCATATACCTTCATTTAGCTAACCACATATCTTCTTGTGGAGAAGTAGTTTGAAAGTACTCTTGGATCCTATAGGACATTTCTAATCCTCTGATTGCCACCTGAAAAAGGGATTGACACTCCGGTCTAAGGTGCCGGAATTATCACTCCGACGGACAAGTTAGTATATACTCTCTCGTTTGCTTGTGTCTTAAGTTTCTTTAGTTTGTTCTCACATACCTCTCTTTGGTTGATGCTCCTCTCCTTTATACTCATCCATGATCTCGGGGGTCAGGCCCACTTTTACTCCAGCTCATAACTGCTCACTCGGCCATTCAGTCATGTGACTATTCTCACTCGGCTGTTTGTGCAGCTGATCTTATGGCTGATTTAATTATTCGTCTTTAGGATCCCCCAAGACAAAGCCGAATAGTATATATCCTGATTTTCTTCATATTCATTTGGCTTTCCTACATGTAATATTATTCGGCTCCCACAATTGCCCCTCAAACATCCTAGTAATGCTAGTTAGTCTGCATGTTTGGTCTTGAACTTGGAAAGTAAAAAATACGGCGGCTACCCTCATTCCAACACAAGCGTCAGAATGCCTATGCTTTTTAGGAATCATTATAATTTCCCACCCCTTCATACATTTCATTCATTTAATGCGATTTGAAACCGTGTTGTCCCTTCGAATGTACATTTTTTGAATACGCAAAGCTTCTTGGTTGCTTGTCAGCATACCTCATTCATTTCATGACCTCTGTAACTTTTTCTCGTTCTTCATTGTCTTCTCTACTTCTTGTAAGTTCTCCTCTTCTCCACTTCGACTCTCATTTCCTTGTTTGTTTTTAGTTTATCGTACTTCCTATACTGGCTAAGATGGTGAAACATTTGAAAGCCCTTCTTTCTGCGGATCGAGTTTCTAGTTTTCGATGCCATTTTTCGATTCCTGACGACATCCATTTGTCACTCGTGACAGAGAGCATAGTTGACATGGAGAGGACCGATGAGAGCACAATCATCTTTCCTCTTCTGTCAGTTGCTGAAGGCGGAGTCCATTTCCCCCTTCACTCATTTTTGAGGGCTGTCCTTCGCCACTAGGGTTTAATCCTTTCTCAGCCTCACATAAATCTTTACCGAATCATAATGGGGATTGTAGAATTAAACCAACGCCTTTGGCTAAATCTTGGAATCCCTACTATTCAGCATTGTTATGCAGGCAGGGGCGCTATTTTCTCAGGGCTAAGGACACTGACCATCATTTGGTGACTATGTTTTCCAGTTCTAGCAAGCGTGTTGACAATGTCATGGTCGTTGTCCGAGGCAACTACGAATTCGCCTGGATCTTGTGCCTAAACGAAAAGGTGAACCAGGTGATTGTATAACAACCCATGTGTATTTGTTATATATTTACCCAGCTTAGATGTTAAGCACTTACCGTTTTATTTACACATGTAACGATTTGAAAAAAGTTCTCGTCTTGGCAAACGACGCTGTACTTGCGCAAATCAAAACTGCGCTCCAGTTCTTTGACCTTCCAAACCTCCAAAAGCAAGGGAGGGCGGCCCACATACTCTTGAGATACGAGCCAACTTACGCTACGTTTTTGGCCGCAGATAACATTTCGATTCCAAGGGGCGAACAGCAGCTTACAGCGCTTGTTTTCCCAAACTTCAAAAATCTTAGGGAGATTGGTCTTGAAGTTACAGATTCAGAGCCGACGGACGAACAAATAGCTGAAGAAGTCGCTGAGCAGCCGAATTAGTCCACCTTGCACAGATCCGATAGTCTAGGGGAGGAGGTTGATGCGGTTCTAAACTTGGCCTTTGAGGAAGCCGACTTCAGCCCTTCATCTACTTCAAGCCAAGTAGACGTCTCGTTTGAAGATATTTTCACCGATTTAGGAGACTTTCCCAGTACATATCCTGAGAACATGGCTGGGGAGTCGCTCACGCAGATGGCAAGGAGAAAAAATGCCGAGATGATGGCTGCTAGGAAGAAAGCCAAAGCCGATTGATCTGAACCTCCACCCATTGCTGGGGTTGAGCCTTCTCCGACTGCTCTTGTTGAAGAAATGGCTCAGATTGATACGACCGAAATGGAGTACATTGTCGATCAACAGGACAATCAGGAGGCCGAGTACAGGGGGGAAAAACGTTCTACCGAGCATAAGGCCAACTCTTCAAAAAACCTAACTGATAAACGGCCTCGAATAGAGGAGTCGGACCTGGTTGTACCATTTATCGTACAACTAAGGATAAAGAATGTATTGGTTACTTCTGATGCGTCAGCTGTGAAAGACCCTGCTGTGGCCTTAAGCATGGCCTCCTCTATTTCTCTGCCAGTTGATAGAGAAACCTTTCACGCAGAGCTAAACTTGATGTCCATAGCATTAGCTACTCAATTGGTGATATTGGTATATGACTTGAGCCTTGTTCGCAGTCTTGAGTCTGTATTATTATTATTATTATTATTATTATTTTATTTCTTGTGCCTGCTAACTTGCTAATTCCTTGCTTTATAGGCGGCGGGCAGGACAGCTAAGATTGGCCGCCGTCAACATGACGCTATCGAACAAATCATCTTTCTCATAGCCAAAGTTGAAAATGAAAGAAGCAAGGCTACGGAGGCCTCTCTCAGAGCCAAGTCCGAGGTGATGAAAGCGGCGGAAGAACAAGCGAGAGCCGATGCCATGGCAGAAAAGGCCAAGAGTTCCGACTAACTCAGGTTAGCCGTAGAAAAAGGGCAAACGTGAGTGATGACGCGCTCAAGTTAGCCAAGGAGGTGGTTGCCAAACTGGAGGCTGATTTGGAAACATCGAAGAAGGCAAAGGAAGCCGGGAAGGACGTCACCTTAGAAAATTACGTGGAGGAAGTACCTAAGTTCGAGAATTGGGGCTTCAAACACGGCTGGCTTAAAGCCCCCACTGCCGCTAATGTGACATTGGAACAGCTGATTCCATATGAGCAAGTAGACGCTGAGCCACTGGAGTCTGACTCGAAATTGACTAGGGTCAAAATAATTTTGATTTTTGTTTGGTATCTTGTGTGTGTAGTTTTTGTAGATTTTTGTTTATTGCTGAGGGCGGAGTCTGTTTCCCCCTTCACCCGTTGTTGAAGGCCGTCCTTCGTCACTGGGGTCTAATCCTTTCTCAGCCTAATGTAAACTTTTACCGAATCATAATGAAAAAAAAAATTCTAATAACTCAATCAAGTCCATAGAACAGTAAATAATAGGGAAAATCTACATCTAAAAGAGTTCAAGGAATGGCGCTCATGCAAAAATGCATTAAAATGCATTAAAAAATAAATCTACTTTTAATCATATTGATTTTTTTTTTTTATAGAGTAGATGACATAAACAGTTATTACTAAGAAGTTTAAAAGTATATAAAACCTTGTTGATCTTTCGCCATGTCAAATGTGTTCCAGTTAAAAAACACGAAGGGTCTTTATATCAACTAAAGCAATTCGTACTCTTGTGGTATTTGACAAAGACATGATTTCAAACACTAAGCACAACATATAAAAATTAAAGCCTACCTAGTAGATGAAATATAAGCTCCATAATTTGCCATATAGATTATCATGAATCTAGGGGAAATAACATATAGATAATCAGAAAGTGTAATGGTGCATATAATATACATAAAAATGCAAAAATTATAATTGTTCGGCACAATGGTACAAAAAAATTTGAACCAAGGAGCTCTTAATGATACAGACAACCAATAAGACAAGTCAAAATAATTATACTAAGAACTCAATCTTCGCAAGACTGACAAAATGAAGCACCAATTCCTGAGCAATGGAATGGTAAACAAGAAAAATAACAGAATAATGAATGCGACTTCAGGACTACAGAGCTCATTAGCTTCTTTAATTCTTCCAATAATCACAACTTCTGCAACATGTTAAAATTACCTCTTCCAAAATATTGAAGTATCAATCACTAAGCAAAGCAAACCAAGTAAATCACGTCCAGATATTGGACTGTTGCTTGGTTCTTCTGAAAGCTCCCCAGAGCAAATGACTACCAAATGATAAAGATCTTTTGCCAAAGCCCTATGATAGAAAGGTACTTGATAATGAGTTACTTCAGAAATCTGACATGTGAAAAGCTTCTAAAAGCATCAACAAACTAAATATACTTAGTTTCATCTCATTTAACAACATATGTACGTATGCATTCATTTCTTACCGATATTATTTCCCCAAAAAATAAGATATCCATCAAAGATTTATGAACACACGTATACAAGAAAAATAACCACATAAAAGAAATCTGCAAACAACTTGGACCCATGTCATTCATGATTGCTACAATCATATAAATCAAGATACATGAGTTAATGAAATGTAACAACTGTATTTCTAACAGGTTTCCATTCAATAAGCTGTCTTGCTTGACATATCTAATCGACTTATTTTCTAAATTTATTCCATATGCACTTGCATTTGTCAGAAATTTCCTCTAACTCTTAATAGATATTATGTAAGACCATTGACAACTTCATACAAGTTATATTGTTGTACAGGCACAGATAAAATTTTATATTATTTTTTCTTAGGAAGAGAGAGACTAAAAACAAAAATAGTTAACTTTTTTTTTTGGAAACAAAGAAGAAATTTATTTTAGGTCATAAGCATTTATGATTGCATCAAACGTAGACCACTGAATATTAGCTTTTGAGCCTTTTCGAAAGAATTCCTCGTGATTTTTATTTTTGCTTGGCCTATATAAGACTTTTGTTTGTAGTCCCATTTATGGGATTTGTCTCTACTTCAATATAGTTAGTATTCTTTCCAGGTGTCTTGGCTCAAGCAACAGAAATAACAATGAATCTAATTGGAAATGAAATTACCCAAATTATACAACATAGAACAATAAATGTATATATATATATATATATATATATATTCATGAGGAAATAGAGACTAGCTCTCCATAATCATAAGCATCACATAATTAGATAAATATCAAGGATTTTAAAACCACCCAAATTAAGGATAAGCATACCTTGCAAATTGAAGCATTCAAAAGTCGACAAATGATGTGGTTGTCCACTGGTTGATTGGAGAGAGAAAACTAGTGTATATTCTGGAAAATAATACCAGGGTTGTAATCCACAAGGAGACTCATAAAAAGAATACCAAAAAGAATAGAGACTAATGAAGGGGATACAAATGAACCACATTTAGAGTTATTTCGTTTATGGTTCAATCCAGTAATTAACTTACAACTTTTCCAATGGGAAATATGCCAAATATACTAAAGCAGATGCTCCCATCTTTGTCCCCACTGCATAAGCTATTAAATCGTTGATGTGAAGAATTTGATAGCTCCTGAAATGAATCTTCACTTTTATCCATGAAGCCAGTATCTCCAGGTACCACCCCAGGCATTTGAGGAACCCTTGGTGCAAAAGGAAAGAAACGAGAAGTGCGGTCTTCATAAGTTGAGATGTTACCAAAGTTATCCTGACTCCCAATAGAGAAAGAGAGACTTCCATTCATATGAGGAAAGCAAAGAGAAACAAATAAAAGCCTTTAACATCAGTGAAATTAAACTGGACAAGCACATTAATGAATACTGATAAAATGTCAACCTAATTTTAATTAAATTAATTTTAAAACTTAGCAAATTACAGTTACAGTTGCAGTAAGATCATTTTTACTTAGAAAAAAAAAAGAGGCTTTAGAGTGGTAGGTTTCAAGATCATCAGCCCTTTTTATTTCCTAATTGAATATGTTCAAGCTTTTACATTAAGCTAATATCTAATTCTAGCATCAAATGCTAAACAAATTCACAAACAGCCTCAATAATGCGGAAGCAGAGGACCATCAACCCAGCAACCTTTAATTCAAACCCTCATTCATATCAATTAATAAAGGTGAACCGTCAATACCTTTGCCAGCTAACTATTATCGTGTATAACCAATAAGCGGATTTCTCTAGGACTAGTGATCATCACCTTCAATTTAAGAGATTGAAAGTAAACCAAACAAATTAAGAGAACCCCAAATGTGAAAGTACCTCAGAGTACCTTGGAAATTCAGAGAATGAAGCAGAAGGTGTTCGCGAAGAAGAGCGCAGGCTCAGAAACATGGGATCCAAAGTATACAGGAGGGAGGGGGAGAGATGGAAAGAGAAGGTCAGAGGCTAATTTATCAAACCTCGTCGCAGGCACCCAGATTTCATAGCCGCCTCCTCTCGTCGTCGCAGACCTCGTCAGTCCGCCATCAACCTCCGTTCGCCATTGCCCTCTGATTTTGCTCAACCTTCACCGCTCTCTGTTTGACAGGTTAGGGTTCAAGACAATGAGAGAGTGGAAAAGAGGGGTAAACAATGTTGATTGGTATTTCCTTTGTATGTATCCGAGAAATAATAAATAAATAAAATTAAACATAAAATAAAATTAGGTGGTAAATATTCCCCTCAAAATTTTTTGATCACACTTATTTAGAAGGTGAGATTAAAAAATATATATATATATAATCACACTTAATTAAAAAGTAACATAAAAAATAAATATTATCACACTCAATCAAATTAAGTGTGATTAAAATATCAATCTAATTTTTTTTATCACACTTCTAATAAAAGTGAGATATTTTCATTTTGTTACAGTGTAATCTTTAACTGTTTTCGTAGTAGTGATTCCTCATTAATAATTTTTTAATTGTCGAAAAAAAAAATTCTCACCAAAACTTTCAAAATTTTTGGTGAGGAAACTTATTTTTTTTCTCACCTAAAAGTAAGTATTTATTGACGGAAATAAATTTCGTCACCTATTATTTTTCTTTTTTTATTATACGTGACAGTAGTTATAATTCCTCATGGATTATTCTTATTTAGTGACGAAATTTGTTTTCTTCACTAATTTTCGTCACCATACCAAAACAGAGAATAAGAGAAAGTGACACCAGAAAAAGAGCAAAGAGAAACCATGTACCAAATCATCGAGCGAAGAAGATGTGGCGGTTACCGGCAAGGCTACTATTGGCAGTGACGATCGGCAAGACTAATAGAGGCAACGATGGCAATCGGCGTAGTGGAGGAGCAAGAGGTAAGAAAAATTAATACTCTATTTTGAGAGAGAGAGTGAGAGAGAGAGAGAGATGATAAACAGAAAAAGAGTAAAAAAAATTAATACCTTTTTTTTTTATTGCTGCTCAATATATCAAAAATTTTCCACCAAAATTGGTGACAATATTATTTCCTCACCAAAAGATATCAGAAATATTAAAATGTTTTGGTGACGAAAATATATTCATCACAAATAATTTTATAATTAGTGACAAATTTTTTTGTCACCAAAAGTCTCAAAATTTTGGCGCCACCCAAAAAAAATAGCGGGAAAATTTTTGGTGACGAAACTAAATTTTTCCTCACTTAAAATGAAGTATTTATTGACGAAAATAAATTTTGTCACCTATCATTTTTATTTTTTTATTATATGTGACAAAATTTATAAATTCCTCACGAATTATTTTCATTTAGTGACGAATTTTATTTTCTTCACTAGTTTTCGTCACCATACGTTACTTTTGTTGTAGTGGGATAGCCTATCTATTGACGTAGTCATTCAATTCATGGTAGGCCTGGATGTTGATTTCTTCAGAGGAGAGGGCAACTACACGACATTTATTCAAATCCACTTTATGCCTCCTCTGACGGGCGCTCGCGCAAGTGAGGGGGTAGGGGCTCATGTGGCGGGCGAGGTGACTCGGACGACTAGGGCCCATACTAGAAGGGTTCCCCTCGTTGAGCAAACTATCTATTGGCCAAAGCTTCCTACTGTGCTCACATGTTGGCAGCCAACTGGGATTGCTTACCAGATTCCGATCGAGCCGGCGGAGGCAGGGCATTAAACTCATCAATTTCACCTTTTTTAGCCATTTAAGCCTTCAATTTCTAATTCCAAATTAAATCATCAATAAAATCATATATGAATCAGTTTCCATAATATTCATAAATTTTAAATTAAATCAGAATAATGCGCAATTAAAATTCAAATCTCCTTAATTAGTTAAATGCTAATTATTTTATGTGATGGGGTCGTCACAGTTTCTCCCCCTTAGAAAGTTTGGTCCTCGAAACTTAAGATACTTGTACCAAAAATCAGTCATATAGCTTTGCCTTATTTCATTTTTGTTCTCCAAGTAACTTTCTTACCATTCGATTTTCTCGTCACAGGAGTTCAACTCATTTTTATTTACTTATTGGTTAATAATCCAAATTGAAATTCCATCATAGTCTCCATTGTCATCAAAGGCCATTCAGTAATGATCAATAACATGAGTGGATCTCAAAGTTGACCTCATAGCATCATAACATACCTTATAACATCATAACATAAAACACATTAATCATATAACTCATATACCTTTATTTAGCTAACCACATATCTTCTTGTGGAGAAGTAGTTTGAAAGTACTCTTGGATCCTATAGGACGTTCTTGATCCTCTGATTGCCACCTGAAAAGGGGATTAACACTCCGGTCCAGGGTGCTGGAATTAGCACTCCAACGGACAAGTTAGTATATACTCTCTCGTTTGCTTGTGTCTTAAGTTTCTTTAGTTTGTTCTCACATACCTCTCTTTGGTTGATGCTCCTCTCCTTTATACTCATCCATGATCTCGGGGGTCAGGCCCACTTTTACTCCAGCTCATAACTGCTCACTCGGCCATTCAGTCATGTGACTATTCTCACTCGGCTGTTTGTGCAGCTGATCTTATGGCTGATTTAATTATTCGTCTTTAGGATCCCCCAAGACAAAGCCGAATAGTATATATCCTGATTTTCTTCATATTCATTTGGCTTTCCTACATGTAATATTATTTGGCTCCCACAATTGCCCCTTAAACATCCTAGTAATGCTAGTTAGTCGGCATGTGTTGGTCCTGAACTTGGAAAGTCAAAAATACGGCGGCTACCCTCATTCCAACACAAGCGTCAGAACGTTTATGCTTTTTAGGAATCATTATAATTTCCCACCCCTTCATACATTTCATTCATTTAATGCGATTTAAAACCATGTTGTCCCTTCGAATGTACGTTTTTTGAATACACAAAGCTTCTTGGTTGCTTGTTAGCATACCTCCTTCATTTCATGACCTCTGCAACTTTTTCCCGTTCTTCATTGTCATCTCTACTTCTTGTAAGTTCTCATCTTCTCCACTTCGACTCACATTCCCTTGTTTGTTTTTAGTTTATCGTACTTCCTATACTAGCTAAGATGGTGAAACATTTGAAAGCCCTTCTTTCTGCGGATCGAGTTTCTGGTTTTCAACGCTATTTTTCGATTCCTAACGATGTCCATCTGTCACTCGTGACAGATAGCATAGTTGACATGGAGAGGACCGATGAGAGCACAATCATCTTTCCTCTTCTGTCAATCACTGAAGGCGGAGTCCATTTCCCTCTTCACTCATTTTTTAGGGTTGTCCTTCACTACTAGGGTTTAATCCTTTCTCAGCCTAACATAAATCTTTACCGAATCATAATGGGGATTGTAGAATTAAACCAACGCCTTAGGCTAAATCTTGGAATCCCTGCTATTCGGCGTTGTTATGTAGGCAGGGGCGCTATTTTCTCAGGGCTAAGGACACTGACCATCATTTGGTGACTACGCTTGCCAGTTCTAGCAAGCGTGTTGACAATGTCATGGTCGTTGTCCGAGGCAACTAGGAATTCGCCTGGATCCTGTGCCTAAACGAAAAGGTGAACCAAGTGGTTGTATAACAACCCATGTGTATTTGTTATATATTTACTCAGCTTAGATTCTAAGCACTTACCGTTTTATTTACGCATGTAACGATTTGAAAAAATTCTCGTCTCGGCCGACAACACTATACTTACGCAAATCAAAACTGCGCTCCAGTTCTTTGGCCATCTAAACCTCCCAAAGCAAGGGAGGGCGGCCCACATACTCTTGAGATACGAGCCAACTTATGCTACATTTTCGGCCGCAGACAACATTCCAATTCCAAGGGGCGAACAACAGCTTACAGCGCTTGTTTTTCCAAACTTCAAAAATCTTAGGGAGATTGGTCTTGAAGTTGCAAATTCAGAGCCAGCAGACAAACAAATAGCCGAAGAAGTCATTGAGCAGCCGAATCAATCCACCTTGGACAGTTTCGATAGTCTAGGGGAGGAGGTTGACGCGGCTCTAAACTTGGCCTTTGAGGAAGCCAGCTTCAACCCTTTATCTACTTCAAGCCGAGTAGACGTCTCGTTTGAAGATATTTTCACTGACTTAGGAGACTTTCTCGGCACATATCCTAAGAACATGGCTGGGGAGTCGCTCACGCAGATGGCAAGAAGAAAAAATGCCGAGAGGATGGCTGCTAGGAAGAAGGCCGAAGCCGATCGATCTGAACCTCCACCCGTTGTTGGGGTTGAGCCTTCTCCGACTGCTCTTGTTGAAGAAATGGCTCAGGTTGATACGACTGAAACGGAGTACATTGTCGATCAACAGGACAATCATGAGGCCGAGCACAAGGGGGAAAAACGTTCTACCGAGCATGAGGCCAACTGTTTAGAAAACCTAACTGATAAATGGCCTCGAATAGAGGAGTCAGACCTGGTTGTACCATTTATCGTACAACCAAGGATAAAGAACGTGCTGGTTGCTTCTGATAGGTCGGCTGTGAAAGACCATGCTGTGGCCTTAAGCATGGCCTCCTCTATTTCTCTGCCGGTTGACAGAGCAACCTTTCGCGTAGAGCCAAACTTGATGTCCATAGCATTAGCTACTCAATCGGCGATATTGGTATATGACCTGAGCATTGTTCGCAGTCTTGAGCCTGTATTATTATTATTATTGTTATTATTATTATTATCATTATTATTATTATTATTATTATTATTATTATTATTATTATTATTATTATTATTATTATTATTTTATATATTTTATTTCTTGTGCCTGCTAACTTGCTAATTCCTTGTTTTGCAGGCGGCGAGCAGGACAGCTAAGATTGGCCGCCGTCAACATGACGCTATCGAACAAATCATCTTTCTCACAGTCGAAGTTGAAAATGAAAAAGCCAAGGCTATGAAGGCCACTCTCAGAGCCAAGTCCGAGGCTATGAAAGTGGCAGAAGAATGAGCTCGGGCCGATGTCGAGACAGAAAAGGCCAAGAGTTCCGACCAACTCAGGTTGGCCGTCGAAGAGAGGGCGAACGCAAGTGATGACGCGCTCAAGTTAGCCAAGGAGGTGATTGCCAAATTGGAGGCCGATTTGGAAAAATCGAAGAAGGCAAAGGAAATTTTCAACTCGGAGATTTTTAAGGCATTCCAAGCTGAGAAGGACGCCGCCTTAGAAAATTACGCGGAAGAAGTACCTAAGTTTGAGAATCGGGGCTTCAAACACGGCTAGCTCAAAGCCCTCACTGCCGCTAATGTGACATTGGAATAGCCGATTCCATATGAGCAGGTAGACGTTGAGCTGCTGGAGTCTGACCCTGAAGATTGACTAGGGTCGAAGTAACTTTGATTTTTTGTTTGGTATCTTGTATGCGTAGTTTTTATAGATTTTTGTTTGTTTATTTAGGTTAGAAGTTAAATGTAAGGTAATTTTCAAGTGTAAAATGACTACTGTTTGTACTCAATTTATTAATGAAAATTGCTGTTGCCTTTCTGTCTGTCTGTCTGCTTCATGTGCTTGTTAATGGGTAAGTAGGATGATGTAAAGTCATGTAATGAGTAAATTAATTCGACGATAAAATAACTACGTAGCCTTGAAATTTAGCCGAACAGATTAATGAATCTGCCCTTACCCCATCTGATGAATGAACAGGACCGCCGAATATCGGTGGTTCATTGATTGGCTTGGGCACATCCTCTTATCAGCACAAAGCTTTAAAATTTTACAGAATAGATTAATGACTCTACCCTTGACCCAGCTGATGAATGAACGGGACCGCCGAATATCGGTATTTCATTGATTGGCTGGGGTACATCCTCTTATCAGCGCAAAGCTTTGAAATTTAAAATAACTGCATAGCTTTGAAATTTAGTCGAATAGATTAATGAATCTTCCCCTACCCCATTTGATGAATGAACGGGACTGCTGGATATCGGTAGTTCATTGATTGGCTGGGGCACATCCTCTTATTGGTGCAAAGCTTTTAAATTTGGCTGAATAGATCAATGAATCTACCCTTGACCCAGCTAATGAATGAACGGGATCGCCAAATATTGGTAGTTCATTGATTGGCAGGGGCATATCCTCTTAACGGCGCCAAGCTTTGAAATTTAGCCGAATAAATTAATGAATCTGCCCTTGCCCCATCTGATGAATGAATGGGGACGCCAAATATCGGTAGTTCATTGATTGGCTGGGGCACATCCTCTTATTGGCGCAAAACTTTGAAATTTAGCCGAATAGATCAATGAATCTGGCCTTGCCCCAGCTAATGAATGAACAAGACTACCGAACATCGATAGTGCATTTATTGGCGCAAAGTATTGGAGAGATTGCTTCGGGAATGCCACACCAGTAACTATTAAGTGGGGCGGGTGCTCCGTGTGCGTAGGTTCCATTTTTGTGTTTGAAGTTGACAAATCGTGAGAGGGAAAAAAAAGCATTGTATCAAACCAAGCTGGAAGAATTTTGATGTCAAGAAGACTATTTTTCAACAGTAGAGGGAAGGGTAGGACATTGGCTGAACTAGATTCTGAGATGAATCGAGGTGACGAACCCATGTGTATGAGGTGTAGGACGTCGGGGGAGCGTGAGAGGCATCATTCCTCGTGTTGTCGAAGTAGGTCACCCAGGAAGGAGAAACAGCAACGAGGGAACTCCCCCTGCTCACGAAGCGAAACTAGTGGGCCACCGCTCACGTTGAGTTTTTTGGTCTTTGTTGGTAGCAAACTGATAACGGAAGTGGATTCGATTATCCGTGATCCAAACGTAGTGGTAGAGTTTGCTCGACAGATTTTTCCGTCAGAAGTCCAGCAGTCGATGGTCGGCCGGCCTGATTTCGAAGTTTTTCGGGAGGGCATCCATGGAGCGGTAAAGGGGCTATATACCTCCTATGAAATCAGCATACGTCTTCGTGTAGCATGAAGAGAGATAGAGTAGAAAGACGGTCACATTCGAAGCTTGAAAGCTCGTGTTAACAAAGCCGAGAATGAGCAGAAGAAAGTTAAAACTTCTGAAACCCAATCGGCGAGTCAAGTAAACCCAATTGTTGCGGAAAGAGTAAACCAGCGAATTTTGGATCATGCAATTGCCGACCGAGAAACGACAAGCATGTGCGTAATAGAAATTGTGAAGGCCAGGTCCTATGAACAAGGCTTCCATGACAGCCGAAAAATTAGAATACAGAAGACGAAGGAAAAACTAGTCGAGAAAGTCTGTCAATGCAAAAATCCTGGACTGTGGATCAAGGCTCTCCAGGCCGCGGGCGTTGGTTTGGCATCGCCTTTATATCAGAGTTACACTTTGCCCTTCGAGGCTTTCGACGTTGAAAAGACTGTTGGCAAAGATGGTGCCGTATAAAATTTACTGAACACATTGTTCCGTTTTGATGCAAATCATGTATTCACGATCTATTTAATGAAACATTGTAGTTTGAATGTCTGTATATTGTTTCAATCAATGTTTGTAAATTAAGTCGTGATCTTTGTCTATTACTTTGCCAATCGCATTTGCGCTCGCCAAACGTGACATCCACAAGGGGCGCTTCGAATTCAGAGGCTTATTCAGCCCAAACGTGTCATTCGCGGATGGGGCTCTGAATTCGGAGGCTTTTTGTGTTAGACAATCGTGACATCCACGAAGGGCACTCCGAATTTAGACGGCCCAAACGTGTCATTCACGGATAGGGCTCCGAATTCGGAGGCTTTTTGTGTTGGCCAATCATGACATTCGCAAAGGGGGCTCCAGATTCGGTGTCTTATTCGGCCCAAACGTGTCATTCACGGATGGGGCTCCGAATTCGGAGGCTTTTTGTGTTGGCCAATCGTGACATCCACAAAGAGTGCTCCGAATTCGGAGCCTTATTCAGTGTTGGCCAATCGTGATATCCACGAAGGGCACTCCGGATTTGGAGGCTTATTCGGCCCAAACGTGTCATTCACGGATGGGGCTCCGAATTCAGAGGCTTTTTGTTACAAAACCATTACTCACAAGGCAAGAAAGAAAAGGCATTGCATTGGAAAAATGAGAGATGTACACAGCGAAAATTCAAAACAACCTGCCATGCCGTACAAGTTTGCTTAATGACAAAATTTGTGCAAGTGTGTGGAATTCCAGGGACGCGGCAAACTTCTTCCGTCAATGTCTTTGAGCCGATATGCCCCTATTCCCGCGATTGAGTCAACCTGATAGGGGTCGTCCCAGTTAGGGCCTAACTTTCCATCGGCGGGTTTCCTAGCAGCGGGAAGCACTTTCTTGAGGACCAATTCTCCTGGTGTATAACGGCGTAGCTGTACACGTTGATTATACGATTTAGCGAGCTGTTGCTGGTACCACGGCATGGGAGCAAGAGCACGGTCTCGGCGTTCTTCAATCAGAGTCAAGTCCAAGGCCAACATCATGTCATTTCAACCTATGTCAAAAACCTTTGATTTCAAAGTTGGTAAGCCGATCTCCAGGGGGATGATTGCCTGGGTTCCAAAGCATAGAGCAAATGGCGTTTCCCCAGTGGATCGCCTTGGAGTAGTGCGATGAGCCCACAACACGCTAGGCAGCTCTTCGACCTATTTGCCTTTAGCTTTCTCTGGCCTTTTCTTGATGCCCTCCAGAATGACTTTGTTGGTGGCTTCCGCTTGACCATTGTTTTGTGGATAAGCAGCGAGGAAAAGTAGGGCCAAATACCATACGTGTTGCATAATTCACGATATACGCCACAATGAAACTGGGTGCCGTTATCTGAAACAAGCACTCTTGGTATGCCGAATCTCGTTATGATGTTTTTCCACACAAAATGCTTAACGCCGGCGTCTTGAATATGTGTTAGTGCCTCTACTTTGACACATTTTGTGAAATAATCTGTCGTAACAATCAGGAATCGTTTGTTCCCTAGAGCCCGTGGAAATGGTCCAACAATATCAAGTCCCCATTGAGCGAATGGCCAATGACTAGTGATAGAGTTTAACTCCCCGGCAGGCAAATGAGTTAAGGGGGAAAACTTCTGGCATTGTTCATATTTCTTGACATAACACTCGGCATCCGTTTGCAGGGTCAGCTAATAGTACCCCTGTGTTATGGCTCGATGGGCCAAAGAACGACCACCCGAATGGGCACCACAACTGCCTTCATGTATTTCAGACAAGAGTTCCTTGACTTTATCTGGATGAACACATTCCAAGTACGGCCCAAAAAGGGATTTTTCGTAGAGTTTCCCCTGCGAATCCAAGTAGTATTGTAGGGCTTTGTTTGGCAGTTTGTGTACTTCTTTTTTATCCATCAGGAGCTGCTCTGAGGATAGGAATGCAGCAATAAGGTCCATCTAGCTTGGTCCGGGTTCAATGACATTGATCTGAATTGATTCTGAAGAGGCAATGCTTGGTTCAGAGACGAATCCAACATCGATTGTCTGTTTAATTTTTGAGTTGATGGCAGAAGTTAGGCAAGCAAGGGCATCCGCATACGTGTTCTAATCCCGGGTTATTTGATTCAGTTCATGGTAATCAAATTTCGCGAGCAAAGAATTCACCGTTTTCATACAAGCTGCCATGCGATCATTTTTGGCTGCATATTCCCCTTTCAACTGGTTGATGACTAGCTTCGAGTCACAGAAAACAAACAGACGCTGTGCCCCAAGGAGAAGTGCATTCTATAGGCTAGTTAACAATGTTTTGTATTCGGCCTCGTTGTTTGACGCATCGAAGCCCAGTTTGACTGCCTGCTCGATTATTGCCCCTTCGAGGGTCATGATTACTACGTCTGCCCCGCTACCACATTAGTTTGATGACCCGTCACAATACATCTGCCAAACGTCTCCAACATATATTCTCTAGTTGGGCTTAGGCTGCACTTGATCACACTTAAAATCGACGAGGGATCCCGTGAATTCGGCTACAAAGTCAGTGAGTACTTGCCCCTTGATGGAAGTTCTAAGTAGGAATTGGATATCATACTGGCCGAGTTCCAGAGCCCATTTCGAAACGCCCCCCAATGCTTTCGTACTTCAGAGCGTGGACCGGAGTGGATGGTCCGTTAGTACCCCGATAGTATGCCCCTGAAAGTAATGTATCAGTTTTCTTGCAGCCATGACCAGAGCGAGGATAAGCCTTTCCAATGGAAGGTAACGTGTTTCGGCGTCGGCCATTGCTTTGCTCACATAGTAAACTGGTCGCTGCTCCCCAAGTTCTTCTCTTAACAATACGGCGTTGACCGCCCAGTCAGATACTGCTAGATACAAAATGAGCGGATCACCTGCCGCAGGTGTTGCCAAGAGTAGTACTGATCGGAGATAAGTTTTCAAGCCGTCCAAAGCGACCTGGCACTCAGGGGTCCATTCAAAAGCTTTGCCTTGCCGAAGTGTGTGAAAAAATTGTCTGTAGCGATCTGTGGAACGGCTAATAAATCTGTTGAGTGTGGCGGCCATTCTCATTAGCTTCTGAACCTCTTTGACTGACCGAAGGGAGTTAAGCTCTAGAATTGCCATGATTTTCCTCGGGTTGGCTTCGATTCTATGGTGGTTAACGATGTAACCAAGGAATTTGTCGGATCCGATGCCGAATGCGCACTTCGAGGAATTCAGTTTCATTTTATACTTTCGAAGAATGCCAAATGTCTCTCCCAAATTGGCAAGATGGGCATGCTTTTCCTTAGACTTGACCACCATATCGTCGATGTATACTTCCATGGTACAATCGAATTGTTCCTTGAACATGGCAATCACTAGTCTTTGATAAGTTGCTCCTGTATTCTTCAGCCCGAAAGGCATGACCTTGTAGCAATAGGTTCCTCTTAGGGTGAGGAATGCGGTTTTTTCTTTGTCCTCTAGATGCATGGCAATTTGATGGTAACCCCTATAGGCATCCAAGAAACTCATGCGTTGATGATGTGCCATTATATCTACGAGTTGGTCTATTCTGGGCGGGGGAAAACAGTCCTTGGGGCAGGCTTTGTTTAAGTCCGTGAAATCCACACAAACACGCCAAGAGCCATTATTCTTCTTTATAACCACAGTATTGGACAACCATGTAGGATAGGTTACTTCGCGAATTGCCCTGACATCAAGTAGTCGATCAACCTCTTCAACAACGGCCGAAGTGTGTTCCGTGACTGACTGTCGACTTCTCTGAATAATTGGCTTCCATTTCGGATCAACGTTTAAGCGGTGCAGAGCCACAGATGGATCCACTCCTGGCATCTCGTATGGTGACCATGCAAACACATCAATGTTGCCGAGTAAGAAGGATACGAGCTCTTGTCTTTCAACTTAATGCAGGGAAGTGCCGATCATGAAGAATTTGTCAGGATTCCCGTCAATTTCGACCCAATCCACGGCATCAATTGCCTTTTCACTTGGGATCTTCCTAATGTCTTCGAGGCTCTCCCTATCTGGTACCTCAATTGAATACACTTCTAGCTCCCTTGGTCTCTTTGCAGCAAGAAGATAGCACGTCTGTGCCGATTTTTGAGAACCTCGAATTTGTTCGATACCGTACTCAGTCGGAAAACGGAGTAGTTGATGGTAAGTACTCGGCACGGCTTGCATGGTATGCAACCAAGTTCTTCCCATGATGAGACTATACGGTGAAGGAAGCTTGACAACCAGAAATTCTACATCTACTGATCTGGTGCCCACTCGAACTGGTAGTGTGATTTTGCCTAAGGGATACTTCATGTTAGCATTAAAGCCGAATAATGGGTAATCAGCCGGCAACAAATCTGAGTCAGAGAAGCAAAGTTTAATGAAATTTTTATAATACATTATTTCCGAAGTACTTCCCTGGTTAATGAGGACACGCTCAATGGTGAATCTGTTTAGGCGTAGCTCGATGACAAGGGGATCAGTGTGAGGGTGAGTTACTCCAACCAAATCAGTGTCATCGAAACTAATCCTCCCAGTTTCATGGGGCTGTTTCGCTGGCGTGATCGGCCTATGGGGCTGGAGTGCAACTGAATTGTATGTACCTCGGGTGATGTCAGCAAGCTGTATATCATATGAATTACACCAAGTAGAGGTGTATCCGGCCGTAGAGCTACTATGTTTGATGAATTATTTTTTCGAACGTGTTGCGTAAGCCGGCCGTCTTGCACCAATTCCTCTAGGTGATCCTTTAGTGCATAACAACTATCGGTGACCGTGGTCTTTATGATATTCACACCGTTTATCCCGTATTCTCATATCAGGGGGTCCCATCATCTTGGGCGGCCACTTGAAGAACGGAAGGTGTTGAACTTTCGACAGAATCTTACTGATGGGCTCCGTTAACTCCATGTATTTCTTGCCTAAGCGCCTTGTGCACCTGCTATCCACTTGATACTGTTCATTAGCTTGATGTGGACATTGATCGTTTGATCGGCGCGAGTCACGTCTTTTGTCTCATTTAGCCTGATTCTGTGGCTCGGGGCTTCTTTACAGCACGACACTAATCGACTGAACGATTCCCGGCGCGGCCGTATCAACAGCTTTATGCCCAACTTTGACCCACAAGGCATCGTCTTCCACTTTGCAATACTCTTCAACTTTCTTCATTAACACCCAGACAGTTTTAGGGGGCCGTCTGGTTAATGAATTGCGGAGGGGACTATCAAGATGCAATCCCATCTTAAAGACGATGATGGCCATGGAGTCATTGCAAGCATCATCTACCAGATTAAAGCATTCCCAATAGTGTGCCGAAAATTCACGAAGGGTTTCGTCTGGTTTAATTTGCATCGCCCAGAGAGAATCAGCTTGCTTTGGTTGGGTCTCATTAGTGATAAATCTTGCCCGGAAGGAATTTTAGAGTTGATGGAAGCTCTTAATCGATGCCGGCTCCAATTTATAATACCACTTGACGGCCAGTGGTCCCAGACTGCTTGGAAATATTCGACATATGAGGGCTTCATCGTCAGCATGAAGTGTCATTGCTTGCTTATAATGGTGAATGTGATCAGTGGGGTCTGATTTTCCGTCGTAGAGGGTGAACGATGGTGCTTTGAACTTTTTGGGTAGCATAGCCCTTGCAATTCGCCACACAAAGGGGTCATGTTTATCTTCCTCATCCGAGTCATCGCTCCTCCCTCGTTTATGCCGTACATACAGACTTCCTTCAGATAAGCTGGATATATCAACTCGTTCTTTTTTTCTGGGTTCCGGGGATAGTGAGTCAGAATCACTGTCATTATTGTGTTTCCGAAGTCGACATCGTCGACCATCCTTCATTCCCAAAGGTCGACCCCGGTCTTGGCATACGGCTTGTTGGGATTTCGCCACCTCCAACGCCAAATCCTGGTGCAGGCGCTCGTTCTCAGCCATCATGTTCTTCAACCGCTATTCATTTTGCTTTGCTTGATCCATAATCGTTTGCATTGTCTCATGCATTGAAGTTGAAGGTGAGGTCTGAGTTACTGAATCGAAATTCAAGGCCTGTCGTGCGGCGATATTCTCCGGTCCAAGTATGTTTCTTGGAGTGAAGTCATCTCTTGGCGTAGTTTCGTTAGCGACTATCGAGGATCTTCTGTGACACCCGCCATGGATGTGTTTGAGTATTCCCACATGCGGCGCCAATTGTAGAGAAGTGATTTGAAAATACTCTTGGATCCTGAAGGACGTTCCTGATCCTCTGATTGCCACCTGAAAAAATGATTAACACTCCGGTCGGGAGTGCCGGAATTAGCACTCCGACGGACAAGTTAGTATATATCTTCTCTCACTTTCTTGTGTCTTAAGTTTCTTTAGTCTGTTCTCATATACCTCTCTTTGGTTGATGCTCCTCTCTTTTATACTCGTCCCTGGTCACAGGGGCTGGGCCCACTTTTAATCCATCGCATAACTGCTCACTCGGCCATTTTGCCGTGTGCCTATTCACACTCGGCTTTTTGTACGTCTGATTCTATGGCCGATTTAACTATTCGACTTCAGGATCCCACAGGATGAAGCCGAATAGTATATATCCTGATTTTCTTCAAATTCATTTGGTTTTCCTACGTATACCATTATTCGGCTCCAACAATAGTTGATTTTTTTTGTAGTTGATCGATGGTTGTGAGAGAAAAAATAAAATAATTATGAACTGAATGTGTCTTAAAGGCCTGTGATAGAAGAGGTTGCTGAGGATGAAAAGTAATGTAAGTACAAGTGACAGAAGAAGACAAGCTGGATGAGACAGCTAATGTAATTAGATTAACTTTTTCTAGGCTTTTTTATTTCTTCTTAGAAAGTAAGTTTGGCTCTAAGTGTATGCTCAATTGTTCTTAGGCAAAATGTGTTATTAACAGTAACCCTCTGAGTTATAAAGAGGTGCAACTGGAGCATCTGAAGGCTACTCCTGCCAAACTTGATGACCTCAAGGCAGATGTGCAAGACCCTTTAGATAAATATAACTTAGGGAGTAACGCCTGTAAAAGGCCCATATATGTAAATGCTAATCTATCTAATGAATGTAAGAGCATGCTAGTTGGTTTGCTTTCTAAGTATATGGATTAATTTGCATGGACTTATGAAAAAATGCCTAGATTAGACAGAACATTGGTAGAGCATAAACTCCCAATTAAAGGAAATTTCCTTCCTCATAAACAACCTCCAAGTAGGATGACCAATGAAGTCACCTTATTGGTTAAAGAGGAAATTGAAAGATTACTCAAAGCAGGTTTTATTAGAATAGCGAGGTATGTTGAGTGGCTGTCTAATATTGTCCATGTAATGAAGAAAAATGGCAAGTTAAGAGTATGTATAGACTTTAGAAATCTAAATCTAGCAACTCCTAAGGATGAATATCCTATGCCAGTGGCTGACTTATTAGTGGACTCAATAGCCAAAAGTAGGATTTTGTCCTTTATGGATGGTCATGCTGGGTATAATCAGATTTTTATTAACCCAGAAGATACACATAAGACAGCCTTCAGGTGTCTTGGTGCTTTGGGGACATTTGAATGGGTAGTCATGCCTTTTGGATTAAAGAATGCAGGGGCAACATAACAAAGGGCAATGAGTTTTATTTTCCATGATTTGATTGGCAAATACTTAGAAGTGTACATACATGATGTAGCCATCAAGTCTCACAATTTTGATGAGCATTTGGAGCATTTGCAACAAAAATTTCAAAGAGTGAGAACTTACAAACTCAAGATGGACCCTTTAAAATGTGCATTTGGGGTATTTGTTAGAAATTTTCTAGGCTTCTTAGTACACCATAAAGGGATAGGAGTGGATGCCAACAAAGCCAAAGCAATTTTGGAGGCAAAACCCCCAACCAACAAGAAAGAGTTGCAAAGTTTTCTTGGAAAAGTAAATTTTTTTAGAAGGTTCATAGCCAATTTAGCAAAGAAAACTTTAGCATTTTCTCTTTTGGTAAAAATTAAATCAGATCATGAGTTTAAGTGGGAGACATGCCATCAAGAAACTTTTGATCTACTCAAAAAATATTTGGCAAACCCTCCAGTGCTTATGCCCCCAGCGGCAGGAAAGCCTTTAAAGTTGTATATCTTAACTTCTGACTTGTCGATTGGTTGTTTATTGGCTCAAGAAAATACTATGGGTCATGAGCAAGCCATTTATTACTTAAGTAGAAGGCTAAATGATGCTGAGACTAGGTATAACTCTGTCAAAATGATGTGCTTGGCACTTTATTTTGCAGCCATGAAACTGAGGCATTACATGTTGCCTGCAAAGGTGTATGTAATGGCACAAACATATGTGATTAAATATATGTTGTCCAAGCCTATCTTGAGAGGAAGATAGGGAAAATGGATACTAACTTTAATTGAATATTGTTTCAAATATGTACCACAAAAAGCGGTTAAGGAGCAAGCCTTGGCTGATTTTCTAGTAGAACATCCTTGTTCCTCTATCGATTTAGACCTGTATGAGGTCAATGTAGTGGAAAATGAACCTTGGAAGTTAATGTTTGATGGTTTAAAAACAGATAAAGGAGTTGGTGCAAGTGTTGTGTTGATTGCACCAAACAAGCAAATGTACCGATTTGCATATCAGTTGGAAGCACAACATATTCAGTCTTGCAATCAAGTTGACTATGAAGCTTTGATAATTGGTCTAGAGTTGGCCATAGAATTCAAAATTAGAAGCCTCCAAGTTTTTGGAGATTCACAGTTGGTCATTAAGTAAGTTTTGGGAGAGTTCAAGTGTGTAAGTGGTGTTCTAGGAGAGTATCTAACTGAGGTCAAATGGTTGATCAGTTTCTTCGACCATGTTACCTTTACACACAGGTATAAACTAGAAAATAAAGAGGCCAATGAGATGGCTCAAGCAGCTTCTGGTTTAAAAAATAGCTAAGGAAGCTCAGGAAAGGGTGATTCGAATTAAGAAAAGAAACTTTTCTGCACTTAGAGATAGGTGTAGAAATTTTTTGCCCATTCTCACTTTGGATGTAACAGAGGAGGGTTGGAGGTTCCCCTTAATTAAATACCTGTCGAATCGTAGTGAAAAGAGTGATAAGCAAATAAGATATTAAGCCCTAAATTATGTAATCATGGGAGAAGATTTATTTAGAAAAGCCCATGATGGGCTGACTTTGCTTTGTATTGGCAAGTTAGACCAAATGAAGGCCATGGCTGAAGCACATGAAGGAAATTGTGGAGCCCATCAAGCTGGTAACAAAATGAGATGGTTGATTAACAAGTATGGTTGTTTCTGGCCATTTATCAGAAAAGATTGCATATGTATGCAAAAGGATGTCAGAATTGTCAGAAACATGGTAATATTCAAAGAGTTCCAGCCATAAATCTTCATTCAATAGTAAAACCTTGGCCATTTAGAGGATAGGCTATGGACTTGATAGGGCAAATTTTCCCAACCTCTTCAAAAGCACACTCTTATTTGCTAGTAGCTACTGATTATTTTACTAAATAGGTAGAAGCAGTACCTCTAGAAGTGGTAACATAGACTCAAGTCATTGAATTCTTAAAAAAGAATGTAATTCATAGGTTTGGTTTACCCCAGTCCATAACTGTCGATGAAGGCACAGTGTTCAATGGGGATGAGATTAAAGGGTTTGCCATAGAATATGGCATTCAAATATTAAATTCCTCACCCTATTATGCCCAGGCAAATGGGTAGGCTGAGGCAACAAACAAGATTGTAAAAAACACTTTAGAAATGATGATTGAAGACAATCTTAGGGATTGGCATAACCTCCTATCAGAAGCACTTTGGGCTTATAGAAATTCAAAAAGAAACAACACAGGAATAACTCCATATGAGTTGGTGTATGGGCATGATACTGGGTTGCCTTTAGAAGTAACAGTGAGATCCAATTGACTAGCTAGGCATTTGAATATTCCTATGGATAAATATGCAGAAGCCATGTCAATTGAGTTGTAAGACTTAGAGGAAAAAAGAATTATGGCCTTTAATCGCTTGATAGCTCAGAAGAAGAAAGTTGAGAGAAGTTATAACAAGAAAGTGAAAACTAAAGTGTTTTTTGAAGGAGAATTAGTGTGGAAAACCATTTTACCAATTGGTTTAAAAAGCCCAGAATATGGCAAGTGGTCTCCAAACTAGGAAGGTCCATTTAAAATACATAAGGTCCTTAGAGGAGGAGCTTATCTATCATCTTGCTTCTTTGGAAGGTGAACCACATAAAAGAGTTATTAATGGTAAATACCTAAAGAAATACTATCTAACTATGTGGGAATGCATGAATAAGTCATAAAAACATAAGAGTGAGTATATGTGACAAGCCAAGAGAAACCTGAGTAACTAAGAGAGATCTTTCATTAAAGATTTTGTCAAGAGTACAATTAAAATAAATACATTTGGCCTAATCTTTTGAAAGTACATTGAAAGTCTACTCCAGGCTTGAAGGGCAGTTCTTGAGTTTCAGTTGTCTTTGGCTCAGAGTGGAATTGATTGATAGCTGCCAAGTGTTGGGGAAGTTCCAAAAGGAAGTTCTTGAAGGCTTGCACTTGGTCTGGATCAAATAATTGAGGCACTAAAGGTACAATGGCTTTTAGGCATTCAGTTAGAACTGTGATTTGCGAAAGGGCTAGATCATCCAAAGATTGATTCCATCAATTTTTTATCTTTACTAGTCAATTGCTTTATTCTGCCTTCGACAGAAAGACTGGCAACAGTTTCTTGTATAATAGGAATGCCCAGAAGCCAGTTTTTAATTGAAGAAGAAGATATAATTGCAGGCTGTGGCAGTAAGAAAGTGAAGTTCATCATTGGTGTAACTTAAAATAATAAAAAAATGTGTGTGAAAAGATTAGGTGATTACCAGTGATTCTTGAGCAATAGAAGTGTTGGTGTTGGTAACCACAGCCTCTGGAGTTAGCTCCTGGATAGGACTATGAATGTGAGAGGTTTAGACCCCCATGTCCATGGTAAAAAGATGAGTAATCTCTTCAGGGGAAGTTCTTTCTTCATTTAAAGGTGATTCACTCTCTAAGATTTTAGTATCAGCCTTGTCAACTTCATCATTTTGATTCGATAGTGGGATTTGGCTGTTTTGATGAGTGTCATCATTTAGATCAGGGGTAGGCTCATGAATAGGAGAACTCCTATCAATAGCAGATGTTTGGCTATCAGAGTTGTCAATTAAATCAGTTGGGTTTTCTCTAACATAACCTGAGTCAATTTGAGTCTCTCTGGCATGGCCAAGGGCTTCCGATTCCTCTGAGGAAGAGGCCACACCAAGAAAATTTATGACCTCATTGGTTTTAAGGTGTACTCCTTTAAGAGGAAAGGCCATCAAATCCCCTAGGGCTATCCCTTGAGGAATATTAGCCATAAGGTATGCCAATTCAAGGGCTAATCCTCTTAAGCTCACTCTCTCTAGGTCAACTCTTTCTGGATCAGCCTGTTTTTCCCTAATACCAGTCTGTTCTTCTTGAGTGAGTTTGGGATTCATATGCCCTAAGTTTGTTTGAGGAGAAGGCATTTTTGTCTTCTCTTCAGGCATAGAAGGTGGAATGGTCTGGGCCTCATGAAATCTCTTAAAAGTAGAAGGAGATGCAGCTGGAGAAAGAAGCTTTTTTCTCTTGTACAATTGAAAGTATGACTAAAAGAGAGGAAGAAGAGTGGAATAAGGTGTCAGTATGAACAAACATAATACATATTGACTCAGTAAGAGTTTGAATAAAAGCTACACCTTTATTGGAAGAGAAGAAGAACTACTTGAAGAAGAGGATGCTGGTATAGTAGGAGCTCTGACTTGAGGAGGAGTTGGTTGTTCTTGCCTTCTTTTTTACCGCCTTTTAAGAGCAACACCACCCTCCAATTGAGACTGAGAAGGTAAAAGTTCTTGGAGTTCTTATTGCCTACTCTTGGTCCTCCTCTCAATCTCTATACCTTGGTTGTAAGGTATGAACCCCTCACAGCTAGTGGCGTTTAAAGGATTGCCTTTAGGATTCTTTAGGGGGTTCATTAGAGCCTTGCCTTTGTCCTTAGGAGTTAGATCAGCCTGGGCAGGCATCTCTATAGCCAAAGGGGTAATCTTGCTAGGAGGTTGTGCTACATATATATATGAATGAGTGAGTAGAAATGGCTAAATAAACTCAAAAAGTAAGCAGTGTACATAAAGAAAGGAAAAAGTGGTAGAATTACCAATGGTCATCTCTGCTCCTCTTTTGTTGTCTGGGTGCTGTAGACCACCCGAAACTACGCTCCGCGCGCGAGGGCGCGAATTGTAGTTCTAGCTACTACAGTTCGGACTCCTGTCACGGTTCTGAATCTAATCTCACAAAGTGCAATGTGAGATTGATAAATCACCAAAGAGTCCAAATCCGGCAAATCGTTTTGGAAAATCGATTTTAATCAAAAAGCACCAAACATGGACTGCTTTGCCAGATTTCAGAGTCGCCACCTAAATATTTTTATTTTGGGAAATTTAGGAAACCCTGACTTATGCCTAAGGCCACGTGTCCGTCATCACCAAAGTTGCCTCGGCTCGGGAACTTGGGTACGAGAGGGGAAGGTCCTGAAATGAGCACCCTCGCTCGCCCGATCAAAGGATCGGCATGTTATTTTTGAAAACACAATCATTCTTATTCCGGTTTATTGGCTAACTTACTATGTGATGCACGCAGCATACAAGTATAGACTCAATCACTCAAGTTGGAACAAAACATCTCATGTTTGTTTTTTGAAAAGTGGTTTGAAGTTACTACCCTCAAGTAGGCTAAAGTGCGGATTTGCCACCAAACAAGGTGGGCTTAAAACATGATGATTTGCCACTTCAAGTGGGCTTAAAACTCACATTTCGATGAATTGTTCCAATTTAAGCAATGAAGCCTTTATCCACAGGCATTCATGCAATTAAACACTTAAGCAAATAGCCTCATGGCAAGCATGCTATCATGGCAGTCACTTACACACATGCAAAGGATGCTAAAGCATAAGCACTCACAGTGTACTCCGAGCCAAAACAGAAGCTAGTTAGTAATCAATGCATGATTCTAGCTATGTCAAGATTGCCTAATGCAACACATGCAAAATGCAACTAAGATAGGCTCGGCTATTCTAAGATGGCATGTGAATGCAACTAGATAACATGTATTCAAATTGGTATTGAAATACAATGCAGTTTATATGATGCGCCAAGCCCCGTGCATGCAAGACAAATGAATGATGCACGCATGCAAGCATAAAGATGCTAGTTGAAATATGCCCTAAAACTAACCATCAAAAGCTAGTAAATAAAAAGGAGAAAGACGTGGGCTTGGAAGACATTCACACACACACGCACACTTATTACAGCATTTGCCCTCTCGACGGAGGGTCCGAATGAATTTAGCTAACTAGCTACGCTAATTAAACTAATTATTACAAATCAATTAATTAACTAACTTAGCTAATTAATTATTACAAACCGAATTGAATCAACTAACTATTCTAAGTTAATTAAGTACAAACCAAATTAATTAATTAAACACTTAACTAATTAATTACAAAATAACTAAGCTAATGAACTAGTTTAGCTAAGCAATTTAAACAAATGGCCTCGGGAAACGAGAGGGATATGCATGCTCGGTCGACTTCGCTCGAAAATCCACTACCGTGCCTCATGATGCCTCTATTTGCACTCTTTTGGTCTTCTGAAAATTGTGCTAACTTCCAGGTTGCTTTTAACCTATCTCAGGAGCATACTGAGGAATGATCGGCCAAAGATGATGGCCCTCGGCCAGAGTTTATTGCCATCGGCCACTTCTGATAGCTGATCGACAGACTTGGATGGCCGGTTGGCTGCTCTGGCGGCCAGTCGGCCACTGCTTCCTGCAATTTCTCTTTTTGCTGCAACAGAGCACAAACAGGGGCATGGCAGTGTATTTGCAAGGGAATGTGTGTGCAACCACACTCCTTATCATGTCTCAAGCTCAAAGGAGTGTAGTGCTCCGCTCTCGAGCCACCAATCACACATCTCAATGCATGATGGCCAAAGAGTCAAGCTTGGACAATGTTGATGAATACACAAACAACACATAGGACTCGAGAGGCCTCCACCCTATCATGTACAATCAAGGGGGGACGGCGACAAAGAAATGAGGCACATTTCATCACTTTGAGTATGAAACATCTCTCATTTCTTGTATTTGGATTAACGTCTGATCCAAACACATGCAATGCAACACAAACATGTTATCTTGGCATGTTTTACTTCAATTCAATTTGTTTACTCATTTTAGATTACCAATTAATCCTTTAACCGGTTAAGTCCAAAAGTGAGAAGTCCTCTAAATGGAAAGACGGACTAAGCCACAAGCATCTTGAGCATGAAAGAAGCATCATGTCGTTGGTTAGTAGAAACCCTCAAGAGAAGACTAAAACCATTAGGCATGAATGCCTCGATTTCATGCTCAAACCAACAAATGAAAGATGGCATGCAATGATATACATTCCAACACTGAAATAGTATGCTAAATGACATAGAAACATGAAAACGATGCATGCAAGATATGCTTAGAGCTAAGAACGCCAAAGCTAGTGAAGTGCATTACACTAGAAGCATGCCATACAATGCTCAAATGATTAAACCAGCCCAAAATAGAGCTATAGCAGGCCAAAACAGTGGCTAAAAATGAACCAAGAAGATAGCATAAAAAAAGCAAGAAAATGATGTTCATGCATTGGCTCATAAACGAGGCATAAGGCTCAACTCTTAAAAACACTTAAAGAGCGATATATAGGAGTGTATGATGGAAGTATATGCTCTGAAATACCATGCCAAATGATGCCATATCATGCACACATCACAAATATAGCATGCTAAGGGCCTCAAAATCAGACCTAAATCATGCTAAAACATAGCCAAAAATGTGCTGGAATGGAACCAATACATGCTAAAATAATAGGCTACAACATCAAGCATGTTAAGCTAGTAAGCACGATTTGCACTACAAGTACATAAACATGCAAGAGGTGAGTCCACCAATCAAAATCAGAGTTATAACATGCCAAAATAACACCAAAAACATGCTTGAACTAAGCTAACTCAAACCACAAGAGCATGCTACTTTGTAAGGCTAACAAGGCTAGTGAGCAAGATTGCACTACAAGTGTAAGAAGCATGCAAGAGGTGACCAAGGCGACCAAAAAAAGAGTTATGGTAGGTCCCAAAAGTCACAAAAATGTGCTCAAACTAAGCCTCAAGAAGGGAGAAATACATGTTTATTTGATAGGCCAACAACACATGCTAACAAGACAAGAGGAGGGGGGCCACCCCCTCCTATTTTGAGCCTCAAAACAAGTTTTCTACCACTAAAATTCCTCTAGAATTCAGTGGTTTTAATTCCAAAAAGAAGTTGTTCGAAAAGCTTGAAAGATAGCTCAAAAGGCCTTACAAGCCAAGGAGCAAAAGGGAGGAAACACCCCCTAGCCAAACAAGGCTTAAACCAACACTTTTAGGACTGAAAAACAGAGGTTTTTGTAGTTCAACACTACCCCAAAAATAGCCCCAAAGTAGTTGAAAACTATGGCAAAACAATAGTGCACAAAGAGCTTAAAAGGGATACGGGGTTACCTTTGAAGCACAGTAGCAAATCAGCCTCTTTTCTGAGCCAAGCAACCTTCCAACAGTCCAAAAATAGTTTCCAAGGGACCTCAGCCCAATGGTGATCAACTTTGATGAAGGATGCCTAGGCAAACTAGAAGTATTTCTCTACTTCTATGCACTTCTATGCACAAAAAAGTAAGAGAGAGTGAACTATAGAGAGAGAGGCAGAGATTTAGCCCCGAAAATTTTCTAGAGAGAGAGGATTCTAGAGTGAGAAGCTCTCAAATTCTCTCTAAGCCTTCAAAATGCTCTAACCTTCTCAAATATGAGATATAGCCTTCATATACAGCAAAAGCAAGAGCTTGGTAGAAAATATCTGAATTGGGACAGCTGGAGCAACCTAGAAACGGCTGGAGGAGAAATATCTTCAAAAATTCTGAGTTTGAGTCACTCTTGGCTGGCCGGCCATCTTTGGTGCCGACCTGCTACTTGTGATGGCCGACTGTGCACATTTGTGGCCGACTGCAAATTCTGCTCTGCAGGTCCAACTTCAAATGGGCGTAACTCCTTCATATGGACTCCTTTTCAGGTCATTCCTATGTCCAAAATGAAGCCCCGGAAGTAAGATTTCCAATGGTGGAAACCTCACCTCAAAATTCCAACTGTGCTTAGAGATATACCTCTTTTAGTAAAGACTGCTCATTTTCGCTTAATCGGATTGATGCCTAACTTCAACCAGCCATATCTCCCCCATCCGGACTGGGCTTTAGGATATTCTTGAGTGTAAAATGAAGCCCCGGAAGTCTTATTTCGAACAATGGTGGCCTCATAGCTTAAATCCAAGTATACAAAAGGATAAGCCCGATTTAGCGAGCACTGCTCATCTCTCTCTTAACGATTCATACCCAACTTCTTCCTCAACTGGGTTTCTTCCCTCTTCTCTTCTTTTTCTCAACTCCAAACCCCTAAACAAGGTGTTTTAAAAGATTTTTTAAATATCTCATCTCTCTTTCATTCATTTCCACTTTGTCCTTGCTCAGTTTACCGAAAAGCGCAACATTCAGCAAAATACGAGCGTCGGAACATCGTAGAATCATTTTTCAAAAACTATTTTGAAAGAGAAGGTTTCAAGGTCTAAAATATTTTGATCAAGATCATTTTAGTCCAAAAGGGGTATGAAGTTGGGATTTGACTCTCCTCTTATCGAAGACATTGAACCTGTGCACTGCACACCTCATCACCAAGTAAGCAATCAGTAGCGCCCAAGTCTTAAGAACGGTCAAAAATGGGGTGTCTACCGGTGCACATTCCAAAGACAAGCCTGAAGATCTTCATCAAAGATCAAGGCACTCATTAAAGACCGCCATTCATTAAACCTTGTGGTAGTAAATGAGGTAATCTGGTAGTAGAAAAAGCTGAATTGATCAAATAACTTTTGATTTTCAGCCAACAAATCTTTCACTTCTTGAGAGATTTTGAATTGAATCCTGGATCCCACTTGTTCATGGATGGTAGAGTGTAAGTAAGGACAAGGGATAGTTTGATATAGTCTCATTTGTCTGGCCCACTGGCAGGGATTATAGTTTTTGAAGCTACAATTGGAAAGCCTGCTGGTAGAGATGGATCCACCTACTAGAATGTATTTGGGAGTGAGAATTCGAGCCCAGAAGTCTTTTTGTTGTTGCCTCTAAGTGTCACTCAATGTTTGAGGAGCAGCATTGATATATGTTAATCCGGTGGAAGTGAACTGAAAGTTACGGAAAGGGATAAAAAGCTGAGGGTCTCTATCAACAGGTAGCTCAAATAGAATAGTGAAAACCTTGGTAAGTGAATTGGATGATGGTGGTCGAAAAGATAAGAAGAATTTAGCATAACTTTTCCAAAGAGAGAAGTAAGGGGTTTCAGCGGTAGGCTTAATTTTAGGGAAATAAGCATAGAGCCAGGCTTGAAAGATCCAAAAAGGACCTCCACCATTATGATCCATCTCTTTATCAACTAAAGAGAAAAGACCCCTATATAATGTGCCCAAAAGAAAAATGGCCAATTGTGTGCCTTCTTGGATACAAGTTGCTAGGGCCACATACTCTTTGGTAATTTTGAGACTTGGGACACATAGAAAACGTTGGGAGAGCCACAGCAAGTAAAAAGCTATCCTTTCTTTTTTTGGAGGGTTCACCAGAAAATTGTTGATATTTTGTTTGGAACTTTCCATAACTAAGGTTAGTGTCAAGTGGGACTACTGATTGAGGAGTTAAAAGGGTACTTATATGTTGGCCAATAACAGGGAGGTCAGTCAAATGTACAATATCAAGAATGGTGGGAAAGATCATACCAAACTTTAAAATGAGAGAGTTACAGGACAGAGACCAAAAACAAGCTGCAGCGCCAATAGCCCATTTGTCCATATCTAGGGCTAATGTTGACAGTCGAATGACATCATAAATGCCAAGAGCTCTTCAAAGGTCAATATCGTAAACCATCATGCGATGAACCCATAATCTCCGATTAGGGTTTGGTTTTTGCCACGAACGTAAGGGGTTAGGGCTCGAATGCCACTGGTTCCAGGCTAGTTTCGCTTTTTTTGAAAAGCATCACTTCAGTATTTGCAATGAGATAATAGAGGGTAAGTTCATCAGGGATTTTGGCAAAAAATGTTGGACCTAATTCCCTTTGGGCAGAAGTGTTGCTGCTGGGAATAATGCAGCTATTAAAAATATGTTGGCGAAGTATTGGTTGGAACTCAGTTGGGAAGCGTTGCACAGATGGCATCTCTGCTTGTTTCTTTCCTTTGGTTTGAGCTCGTTTGGATGCCATTAGAGTGTACAAGCAAAAAGAAGGGTTTTCAAAGCAGAAGGCGAAGAACAGAGTAGAGCAGAGGGCATGAGAATGGTGACGTGATGATTTGAATTCTAATGTTCATATAGTTTATGATGGACCCTCTTGATTAAGTTTGGGCCTGTCACTAACAATTTCGCTTGACGGTTAGGCCTTTTTTTTTGTTCGAATTCATATTAATTTTAATTTAACGTCCGGATGTTACTTTAAATATTTGGGCTTCCATCTATGGGCTTGTTTTTATAAGCCTAAATGCATCACCCAAATATATAAATGTCCAAGCCTTATTTTGTTTTTTCTGATATTCATTCAAAACAAAAATATCTTTTTGTCTTGAATGAGGGGGCATTGTCGGCACTAAAATTTATCATCTCTGTCGAATAGCTACAATAAATACAGAGAGTTGATCCAAGGGATACTAGAGGTGAAAATCTTAAGTTTCCAGTGGGAGGTGTACCCTAGAATGTAGAGCTAAGTAACGCAATTAAAGGAATAGATATGGCAGACACAGTTTTCTTCTGTCGATTCCTCTAATAATACGATAAGATGGGGCCAAACGTGGCCCAGGTGTCAAGTTATGAGATAAGGCACGCAAATGATGCAAGATAAATGGTTTATTTGCAGAGAAAAAGAGTGCTGCAGTAGAGGAGCAGTTACCAGCAGTTGTGAAGATCATGGGTAGTTATGCAAGAAGTGGAAGGAATTTACTCCATGATGGGACACATGGCAGCAGAGAAGCAGCAAAGCCAACAGCATAAAGGCTGGAATTTCAAAGGAAAGAAGGACGATCAAACACACAACTCATATGAAATTAGGAGTAATTTAACTTAGTTAGCAATAGCTTCTGTTTAGGAGTAGTCTGTGTAGAATTCAGCCTCTGTGACCAAGTTACCCTCTGTTGATTGTCATGTACATTGAGCTTGTAATTTAATTCTTGTAATTAAGTGGCAAGTTTACTTGTTCTTCAATCGATTTTCATTTTATTCACATTTGTTTCTTCGCATTACAACCTCCAAAGAAGTCCTTGAATCTGTCAAGGCATAGGACATTTAAACCACAATTGCTTGATTTGTTGTTATTTGTGAAATTCTGGGTTTTCTATCAAATCTCGTCTGTCGATTTGACCCAAATTAGATTTTTGCTAACACACACACACACACATATATATATATATATATAGATGGAGAAATTTACAATGTGCAACCTTTCAAATGGTGCTCATTGTAAAACAGTTATGATTTTTATGATAAACGTTATGATTGTTTGTGATGTGTGTTATGATATTTTGTAGTAAAGTTATAAATAGCAAATTTATGATGTGCATCTTAAAGTTATGAATGATAATGTTATAGCATTTTGTGATTTTTATTATGACACTTTGAGATTTGGTTATAACATTTTTCAGTGAAAAAAAGTTATGACTTTTGTATTGAAAAAGTTATGACATTTTGGATTTAAGTTATGAAATTCTGTAAAAAAGTTATGAAAGACAACCATATGTACCTTTTTGAGGGTGCATCTCCCATATATATATATATATATAGGGAATGCTTGCGAGCACAATGATCTTAAGATGGAATTGAATCTCCCAAAGCCAGATACTAGATGAATTTGAACAGTTTCATCTATAATTGACACCATTCCTGCATTTTACATCAATTTAGCTTAAATGGATAACAATTACTATAAGCAAAAAGTTTAAATAAATGGTTACAAAGTGAACCTTCCATTATAAACACACTTGATTCACCAGAGAATTTTCTTTTATTATAAAGATGATAGCTAAGAAATCAATCAAAAAGTGTGGCAAGAGGACGTACATAGGAAATTTATTTGTTGATCTAATTATCAAGTTCAAGTTATAACAAAATTGCAATGACGGAATAAAATTCCAAAATAAAGCATTTTAAGTTTTTAACTATTATAATCTTCAAAAATATATTGCAAGCTTCCCACATTCAGGAAGGAAAATACATTCACAAGTCAATACTTCCAAGCATATATGACCAAATAAATATTACAACAACAAAGGCTACGGCAAACGCAATAACACAGTGAACATGGCAATTTCTCAATTATCTATCTTTTCTCCCCAAAGCACCAAACAACAACCAGAAATCAGATTAAGCCAAACTAGGTGTAACAGAAGCAGCGGAATCGAAATTCAACTCTTGCCTTCCTTGAAGAATGAGTTCAAGTACACATAACTAAGAAACAAAAAGATTAAAACACAACAGAATCAAAATTCAGTTCATCTCCAAATTGAGAATTATAGGTTTTTCTCGAACTAGAATGATGGAAGGATAAGACAAAAGAGGATCAAGAATTCTAAGGTCTTATGAGTGAATTGGCAGGTGGCATGTGGCACATGATCTCATTCGTACCCAAACACTTAAATCCAAAAAAAATAAAATAAATAAATTCATGGCTAAATTAGATTTCAACTATTCTGCTGTATAATCTACCATTTGCTCAAACCAAAATTGAGTTTATAGATTCAGATTGTGTTCAGTTAAAACAATTGAAACTTAGATTTCCCATACTCAAAAAAAATTATAAACCTGAATCTAATTTATAAAGCATGAAAATCACATGAATCCAAATATATTTACAATCAAATGAAAACAATAAAAAATAAAAACTAGGGTGAATTATGCAAATAGTTCCCGTAGTTTACACGATGTGTCAATTTGGTTCCTATAATTTCAATTTGCTCGATTTTACCTCTTAATTTAACGGATTGTGCCATTTTAGTCTAATAAATAACGGTTGTTAAAGTTAATTTAACGAAAAGTCAAATAATGTGTCAATTTGGTCTCTGTACTTTACACGATGTGTCAATTTTGTCTATGTAGTTTCAATTTTCTCGATTTTGACAGGGACTAAATTGAGACATTGTGAAAAATACAGGGACCAAATTGACTCATTGTTTGACTTTCCGTTAAATTAACTTAACAACCGTTATTTATTGGATTAAAATGACCCAATCGGTTAAAGGTCAAATAATTTGTCAATTTGGTCCCTGTACTTTACACGATGTGTCAATTTGGTCTATGTAGTTTCAATTTTCTCAATTTTGACAAGAACTAAATTGACACATTGTGAAAAATACAGGAACCAAATTGACTCATTGTTTGACTTTCCGTTAAATTAACTTAACAACCGTTATTTATTGGATTAAAATGACCCAATCGGTTAAAGGTCAAATAATTTGTCAATTTGGTCCCTGTACTTTACACGATGTGTCAATTTGGTCTATGTAGTTTCAATTTTCTCAATTTTGACAAGAACTAAATTGACACATTGTGAAAAATACAGGAACCAAATTGACTCATTGTTTGACTTTCCGTTAAATTAACTTAACAACCGTTATTTATTGGATTAAAATGACCCAATCGGTTAAAGGTCAAATAATTTGTCAATTTGGTCCCTGTACTTTACACGATGTGTCAATTTGGTCTATGTAGTTTCAATTTTCTCAATTTTGACAAGAACTAAATTGACACATTGTGAAAAATACAGGAACCAAATTGACTCATTGTTTGACTTTCCGTTAAATTAACTTAACAACCGTTATTTATTGGATTAAAATGACCCAATCGGTTAAAGGTCAAATAATTTGTCAATTTGGTCCCTGTACTTTACACGATGTGTCAATTTGGTCTATGTAGTTTCAATTTTCTCAATTTTGACAAGAACTAAATTGACACATTGTGAAAAATACAGGAACCAAATTGACTCATTGTTTGACTTTCCGTTAAATTAACTTAACAACCGTTATTTATTGGATTAAAATGACCCAATCGGTTAAAGGTCAAATAATTTGTCAATTTGGTCCCTGTACTTTACACGATGTGTCAATTTGGTCTATGTAGTTTCAATTTTCTCAATTTTGACAAGAACTAAATTGACACATTGTGAAAAATACAGGAACCAAATTGACTCATTGTTTGACTTTCCGTTAAATTAACTTAACAACCGTTATTTATTGGATTAAAATGACACAATCCGTTAAATTAATGGGCAAAATCGAACAAATTGAAACTACAGGAATTAAATAGACACATCATATAAACTATAAGGACTATTTGTATAAATTTCCCTAAAAACTAACATTGTGATCTTCCCACAATCTCTTTTTAAGATAAACCAATCATATTCAGCATGCATTAAACAGTACAAATAAAATCAACATCTACATGGCACAATCACAAGATAATCAATTCATCACAGTACAACAGCTCACATGCAGGAATCAAGTTTGTACACAGATGGCATCACAGGCTAATAGGTATGGGATTTTCTTTACCAAACCCACTTGAACATGCCAGATTGGTACATGCATATATTACACAAGCACAAACAGTTTCTCTTGCAATTATACCTAACCAATTGGTGATCCTCCACCAATTGATGTCCCAGAAAAAGAAGTGGAGAAAGGAGATAAGATGGAGTGGCAGAGAAAGAGGAACTCTGTGAAGGAGCACACACAGTTTTATAAACAGAGCTTGCATGTCTCCAATTAATTTGTGGCAAACGAAGCGTGCGTATTTTTTTTTTGTGTGTGGGGTGGATGATTGAAGTTGCCACTTTATATTGTTATTATTATTATTAAATTGGCTCAAATTGTTATAATCTGAAAAAGGTTATAACAGTAAAAATACACTATTCACTTCCCTTTCCTTTCTTTATTTGTATTAAACCAAACAGGAAGAGGTGAACATTACTCTCCCTTTCCTCTTGGTTTACCAAACACCATGAGGGATAACTCCCCTTCCTTTCTATCCCTTTCCTTCCCTCTCTCTCATAACTAATTCTTTTTCTTTCACTTTCCCTCCCCTCAATCTAAACAAAGCGCAATTATTATGAGAATTTCATTTTATTCACATCCATTTTAGCTTGTGGTTTCTAATTTTTTTTAATTTTATAATTATTATCAACATAAAGAGAAAGCTTTATTGATGACAAGTACAAAGTAAATAACATACATCAAGAAAACGGAATGGAGCAAAAAAAATCATAGCCAAAATAGATGATCCCAATTAAGTTGACACCGAATAGGAAGCCCAATCATATACTAGCTCCATCTTAGGTTTTCATGAGTGACCAACCAAACAAGAAGAACAACACAAAAAAACCAGACAGACTAAAGGCAAGACAACTAGTCCAACACACCAGTGGCGGAGCCACATGGAGATTAGGGGTGTCACATGCCCCCCTTGGGTTTTGGATTTACAATTTTTATATTATTTTATTTACATAAATATATATAAATAAAATTTTAAACAAAAATAATATTTAGAATAAAATGTCAATGGCATTTTTAAATTTATGAGAACAATAATGATTGTTTTATTGAAAATAAAGTGACTACAATAAATTATATTTTTATGTATGAAAATTTAGTGACAAAAATATTAAAATAAAGGTAACATCCATCATTATTGACATGCAAATATAATTAATCTCACTATATATATATATATATATATATAAGTTAAATTATCACACGGTGATACTTTTAAAAAATGATTACAATTTCATGTTAAAAATTATAATTTTAATAATTAACAGGGTAAAATCTATTTTACCTTATTGTAGTATTGTCTTGGAGTATTTAACCTCCCTTACATTTGAAAATAGCTAAAACCTCTCTTACATTTTAGACTAAACAGTAATACTAACGTTGTTAATAATAAATGTAAAATGATGTTAATGCCCATTTACCTTCTTTATTTTCATTCTCTCTGCTATTACAATTCCGGTTTTGACCCGTTATCTATTGTATTCTAGATTCGAGTTGGTATGATTTAGAATAGTTATTCATATCTTGCTTCCCTTATTTCTCCTATATTTTGGTTATTGGGTTGTAGTTGTACGTTCGAAACAGGTTGGTTGCGTGTTTTTTTCAAACCTTTGTTGTCCAGATTTTGGTTGCTCTGTTCCAGCGAGAATTCTTGCGCTCGAGCGGGCTTCACAAATTTTGCTCCTCCGCTCGAGAGGCCATTCTTGCACTCGAGTGGGAGTCATCAACTTTAATTATTTTTGCAGTTCTGTAAATACTAAGAGAGTGCATTGGACACTCGAGCATCCATTTTCACGCTCGAGCAGGGTCCTTTATCTGCAAAACTTTTGGAAATGTGTATTCTACGCTCGAGTTTCGCTTCTTGCACTCGAGCGGACGTTTGTGTTTGACACTCGAGCATCACTTTCCACGCTCGAGCGGACTGCGTGTATATCAGTACGTAAAGATAACATTTTGAATCACTTTTTTTTCTCTCTCTCTCTCTAAAACTTTCCAAAAACCTAGATCTATACATTCTCTCTCTAAAACTCACATTCTCTCTAAGATTTCATCTAGATCCGTT